>CAJNIZ010001947.1:0-32693 GCA_905231905.1 Symbiodinium pilosum | reverse complement strand
TCTCTCTCTCTGTCTGTCTGTCTGGGAGCCATCTTTCACTGGTCTGAATTCTGGGCATTCCTCGTGTACCAAGGAAGCAGGCAAAGGCGGACAAGGAGAATTTCCTGATGTTCATGTTTCTCGGCTTTTGAACCATCGCTATGACCGCCTGCCCTGGACAAGCCAAGCCAAGGTCTGCGGCATTAATTGGCCTGGGCGTGCTGCTTGCTGCACCCTCAGCTGGAACCAGAACCACTTCAATTTCAATGCTTTGCGCTCAAACCATCATGGCAGCTAGAAGCGTTGGCTGAACCTTTTCGAGCAGCAGTCTGACACATATGTTGGCCGGACACGTTCATGCGCCGAATTCGGAAGAAGTGACATAATCTGTCTGGGAACTGACCGAGGGCCTCACCATGATCGGGCCGTCGTGGGGCCTTCGACCTCAGCTTCACCAGCGCGCAGATAGGTGAGTTCAGCTGGAGAGATGAGATCATTGAGCTATGCGCATGGCCCATCGCCAAATCTCGCACCAGCTATCAGCCGGGTGTGACAAGCAACATGTTAAGAGTGCTGCAAGGCGTCAAGGAGTTCACGGGCCTAGGCACGCTACCCAGCCTGCAGTGGAAGTTGTGAGGCTTTCACGGTTCAGGCATTGGGGCTTGAATGCTTCGCGCATCTGAAGCAGCCTCTGTGATGGCAAGGCGTCGGCATGGTGGGTATGAAAACATCGCTCTTCAAAATCGAGGCACGGCTCATTGAAACATGGCAAGCTAATGCCTCCCCAGCTGCTGTCAGATCGAAATCTCCTGCGACAAGTCGCTAGTCCTCGAGAGAGCGATGTGCAAGGTGCACCTGCCTGTTTCGCTCACCTTACTGTCCTCTGTCTATAGCCAGAACATATCAGTGTGTATGGCCCAGTGATAGCCGATAGCCTGGCCCTTGCCTGCCAGAGAGTCAAGCCCTTCGAGGGCATCCATGACCTTCAGAAGTCTCAGGCCTTCCTGCACCGCTGCGCAAGGAATGTCTGCTTGATGCCGTAGCATCTGTAGCATGGCTGCTTCTCCAAGCAAGTGGCGGAGACACCACGTTCATAAGTCATGTTCAGCAGCATTTGCAGCTGCATGGCGTCATATGCTTAGCTAAATATGCAGGATGGGTTGAGGGATATTGTCACCCATCTTTTTGTAAGGCATCTCACTGCTACGGATGTTAGAACAGGATCTCTGCATCATACTACGCACAGGCCCCCACCAAACTGATGTACAATGACCCCACCTGAACCGAGGTTTGGATAATTGCATATTCTGTGCGCGTGACAGCCAAAATGTACTGAGGGGCCTCCGTATTATGCGTTTTTGTTGGTGACGTGGTGTCACGTGCAGACGTTCTCCCACTGCCGTACTGCAGTATGTTCGATTCGATGCCCAGACCGTAGCCCCAACTCATTCCCCCGGTTGGCACGCTAAGCAAAGGCTTTGCTTGCAATACTGACCCCTTGCTCATGGCTGTTTTGAAGCTTCTCATGCTGACTGACATTTCCCCCCACCTCCGCCTGATGATGTAAGTTTCCGGCTGGGGTGATGATGTTCATTTCCAAGGCCCCGAAATGTACAATGAGGGTAGGCTTCCAGAAGCTGGATGGGCCACGGGCTCTATGTACTTCTCGAAACGACTCAACGTGCAGCGCATAACTGTCCATTGCTGAGCTTCGAAAGTCTGAAGGGCAACGCCTGCGTGCTGAACCCATCGGCTTGTGACGTGATGTCACGAACCTACCAAGCGAGGCGCCAAAGCTCAGCTTCTGTCTCATACACGTGACTCATAATTTTTTCCGTCAGGAGAAGACATCATGATATTTGTAACGTCTGCCGCAGTTTCCCGCTCTTTGCGCTGCTCTCCTTGGCAATCCTGTCCAACCTCGGCGCAGCCTTCTGCTTGCCCGGGGCCTCAGCTCCAACACGCCACTGGGACCGATTGGTGCCTCGAAGCACCACACGAACAATTGCTAGACGGCAACTTCTGTCCAGAAACGCATGGGATGCTACGCTGCGGTACCTCCCAAAGCTCTGGGGTCACCAAGCTTCTGAAGCTGAAGCTTCTGAGGTTCTCATACTCCAAGGCTCTGGCAGACACCTCACTTCGTGCATGGGCGGGCACTTTCACCATCGCAAGTCCCTTGCTGGCGTCAAGTGCTCAGAATTTTGCTACGTTATCATTTGACAAGAGAGTTCTTGCAATAGTTCAGGACGGGAGGTATTGTTGCCTGGGCGGTCTTGATGCCAGACCTTGGGGAGATCCCGACAGTCACGTACTCAGAAATGTCGCACACAGACTCTTTGCCCGGCAAAACGTGCGTAGATTGAGCGGGCACACTGGTTCCTTATCTGTCGCTTGCATGGCGCCTTCACTGAGTCCTGGGCAGCTTTGGTGGCGCACTGAGAGTTAGAGGAAAGATGCTTTATGGATTGAACGTGTACATGTCGGACCGGGATGGACAGAGTGGAGGGCGCAGCAGCCAGGTGGGGCAGCTTGCTCCTGGACTCTCGCGCATGTCTGAGACAAGCCCTTCTCTTCACATGGCCGACATGGCATTGAGCGCGTTGATATCACACCCGACGTTTTTTTAGAGTATGAATGTGCTGACAGCTGGCTGTCGAACAAATTTCTTGGCTCTTGTCTGCCCTGCTTGAGTAGCTGTGCAGTCTGAGTAGTCCAAGCTTCAAGCCTTCTACACATGGTTGCCACCCAACTCGCTTCAGCATGGAAATCCACTTCTCACATTCATCCATAGAATCCAAATTAATTCAGAATTCTCAGAAGTGTTTCCTCCTTCACCTGAGGGATACGCCTGTCAAGGTACAGTGAGACACGCGATTTCCAGCTACTTGGCCGTTTCAGAGCGTCGAGTTGTCCCTCAAGGTACATGGCTGCCTGGGCAGCACGCTGCAAGGAAGTTGACAGTTTTTCACGTACCAAACCAAGAGACAACGAGGTTTGGATGGACTTTCTTCGCCGCTTGCATCATCGATCTCTTCATGATAATCACAGGCCTTCCAAAGCAATTGGCTTAGGTTTCTGTGCGCATGTCAACTCACGACGTTTTAGCGGTAAGTGACCACCTCATGGTGGTCAGAATTATCAAGCGCCGCGAACCATGCTGAAGTTGAAGCCCTGTGCGCAGCTATGTGCTGGCTGTGCCTTTTCAAGCGATCCGACGACGAAGAGGCAGCTGTTGCCGAGCAGGCCGTCCGCCAATGCTTTCAGCACACGTTGTAGTACAGGCTTCACATTGGAGTATTGGAAGTTCCCAGGCTACAGTAGACTCAGTAGATCCTCTCTACCCTGCCCAGGCTGCTGCTGATCGAGCATTCTGTGATGCGTGTAGATCTTGGAAATTTGTCCATTTTCACATTATGCGTACGGACCATTAACCAAGGACATGTGTCTTGCATGTTTGCGTTACTTCCCAATCAGGTTGTCCAAGCTTCCATTACTCAGGCTCGAGGAGGAGCGTGCCTTGGGCTTCACAAAAGCGTCGGAGTTTTCTCCTGACTACGCCTTGCACTCAGCAAGCTGTCGACTAATTCTCTGTGCCAGAACACTAGAAGCTGCTACGTGCAGACCTGTCTAGCTCAGATGTGCTGCGAACATGATAGTTCGTGTTCTAGGTAGCAGTTGTGTATGCCGAAGATGCACTGATACAAGTCAGAAGGCCCTTTATGTTATAGCTTTCACATGTCACTATGCTGTCAAGCTGCAGGGCGCCACAAATGCCTGACGCATGCGGCCTCAGTCGGTGCGCCACCTTAAGCAGCAGAATGCTTTAGTCACTTTGGTGCCTGCCCCACAACAGATTAAGAGAGATCTGCAACCTTGTGGCCCTAAAGACAAGTTGTCAACCATACCCTCTCATGCTCAGGTGTTATGTTATGTAGCATCCTAAGACATCCTACTCAAAAGTATTTCCAAGTGCCTCACGCAGTCACAATTTGCATCACTTCGTTGTGCCTTTTGCTTTTCACACGGAGGTGTTGCCAGTCCGCTAACTGTGGTATGGCGCGCAAGAGTTCAGAAAAGCTGCAGAGACTGACTGGCTGTGCGGATGTGGTAGCTTTCTTCTTGACCAAGTTTCATGACCCCTCAATGCGCTGTTGAGATTTTTCATTTTGGTAAGTAGCAGGACTCCCAGGAGGCAGATTGTGACTTCACGCGCGCACATGACCTCAGAAAGAAGTTTTTCAACTTTGGCATGATGCCATTCAATCAGCAAGTGACATCAAGCGAGATCACACCTGTCAAGCTTAAGCAGCTTAGCCAGATAGTCAAGTGGCAAAGTCCCAGATGGCAGAAATGCCTATTCCATTTAGCACACAAGTTCTCCACAGCGATATATGCCAAGTCACAACAAGTCGGTTGCTAGTTTTCAGTCTTTGACGATTTTCAGCAGATCATTCAGCAGATGGCGCCCATAGCCACGCCGGCTGGGGACCTGGCGGTCGCCTTCCAAATTCGCAAGTTGTTTCAAAGATGTTCGAAGGTCACAAGCCTGGGCTGCCCGCCCGTGCGAGGCCTGCAAGCCTCGGCCTTGGCGCAACGCAAATCGACTTGCAGCCGCGACCTCTCAGTGATCATGGGCCTTTATACGAATGTCTAATGTACTCAGTAGGGTTAAAAGTCGGCAACTTGCACAGGGTTACTCTTTTCTATCAGATCAGGCCTTCCGGCCATCACTGCTGGAGTCCAGAGAGTCGCACGTGTACGTCCGAATACTTGCATAAGCTGGTGGCCAACAAAGTACCAGAAAAAATGCTTCCGGCCAAGGCTCAGCGAACGCAATTGCTGGGACCTGAGCAGCGACTGTCAGCGTGCCGTCGTCTTCGTGGTAACTGTCAACATGCTCCTTGATGTTGGCTGAAATCTGTTTATTTTGGCTATGTTCAGGATAGCCCGGCCTCGCCGCATTGCGCGCCGGGCCTTCTTCAGCAAGGCAATCTGTGATTGCTAGGTTGTCTGCATTGGTCTCATGTTTGTCAAGCCTGAGGCACCACCGCCACCGCCGCCGATTTGGGCGCGACCGGCCACTTGGGCCACTCTTGCGCTCATTGCAGGGCGCTCTGGCGATGAGAATCTTGAAAATGTGATGTTTCTTCTGAGTCTAGGCGGGCCTAGCTCTTGCTGCTCGATACGCATGGAGAAAGCTTCGCAAGCAGTCCTCCACGGCCAACATGTCTGAGACCCAGTTTTTGAGGTGTGTTACAGAAGTGACATTTGTGTTTGAGACTAACTGAAGCCCAGGTCGGTGGCAGAGATGTACTTCCAGCTGGAAAAGAGCTTGGCACTCAGCAGGTTCTTGCCAGCAGGGGGCAATCCTCCTGCAGCAATGCTTCGACTTGCAAGCCGGGCTTGTGATGACAGTCGCGGAATAATCAAGTTCAGCCTAATGCAGATGTGCGGCCACTTTTGTCTTTAGCCAGATTGTCGAGCCTCCAACATGTCCAAACCTGCTATCTGTGGTAAGTAATGCTGGATCCAGTTATTGCAGTTTGGCTAATCCCGTCACAGAGCCTGGACAATGGTACATGTAATTGATAATGACGGGATGTCTACTGGGGATTATCGGACAAGAACATGGCAAGGAGGTTTGCAATGACAGCGGTTTGTATCTGTTTTGGGGCTAGGCCCATCATCAGTTTGTTCCCAGGTTCTGCAAGTACATATTGACTGATCTGAGGAGACACTTATGGACCTGTGCATAATGAGCTTTTGCCCCAGTACAGGTGCTGGTGCACCGACCTCTGCTTCCGTGACCACGAGCAGCATGCCGAAGGCCGTGGCACCATTGCGACAACCTCAAGCAACCTCCAAGTCCTCAAACTACCGATGGTACACGTTCGTGACCATTCGTGCCGGGGAGCGGACCCACAAGAAAATGAGCTCATATTTCAGCTCCAAGGCCTACAGCGCCACCAAGACTTCCAAGTGCTCCAATTCCTGCAAAGGCAAATCTGCTGGTGCAACACAGGGCTGTATCTTTAGCATAGTCACTTTCTTGAGAAACATTTGCTTCGCTACCATGTCTCGACAGGAATCTGTCGCGTCTCCAAAAGATGCAGCAGGCTCAGTGGAGGTTCTTGCAACAGTGACAGGCTGAAAAGTCGATTCTTGCACTGTCCCGCACCATGACTAGCCAAGGAACCAAAAGCAAACCCGACTTCAACAACGGCCCCAACTCCCGTGACCACCCCACCACCCGTAGCCACACCGCCTGCAGCTGCACCACTTCCACCTGCAACTCCGCCACCAGCTGCTACACCCCCACCAGCTGCCGCACCTTTGCCAGCTGCAGTGCCCCCGCCAGCTGCCACAGCACCTCCACCCGAGGCAGCTCAGCCAACCAAGCCACCCGCTTCCGAGTCCAAGAGCGAAAAGGAGCCTTCGAAAGAAGAAGTTCCTCCAGAGACCAGCCCTGCAAAGGAAGCACCTCCCAGCACCCCTTCCTCTTCCGATTCCAAGAAAAGTGAGGCAATGAACACCCCTCTTGTGTCTTGCACGTTGGGCTTCCATCCGGACAGGCAAAAGAGAAGAAGGGCTTTGGCTGGTTGCTGAAAAGGAGAATGTGCCTTAGCAGCATGCTGCTCCAATCCATGATGTCTGCTGAAGCAGGAACAAGTCGGCAGAGGACCAGAGCTCATAGAACTCAAGTCGCAAAGCCCGGCACTTGCCGGGCTCAAGCTTTTGGCGGCAGGCTCCCCTCCTGGCTGAGCTCTTAGAGGAAAAGGACGAAGACGGTCAGTTTGGCCCTGAGCCCTGCACACTCCATAGCAACTGACCTACTCACCTGAACAGCTGGATGGGCTTGGAAAGGCCTCCGACGGTCTACTTGCGCGCAGTTGCCAGCGAGCTCTGTTGATGTCCCAGATTCCTGGACGACATGTCAGTGCAGACACGAGTTGAATTCAATGGCTTCTGGTCACTTTGCTGAGGTGTGGATGCGCCAAGTGGTGTGTTCGAAGGAACAGAGGGCCTGAAGGCAGCTTGGCAACAACAGGAGCATCAGCGCTCAAACAAAGCACGCTGTTCAGAGCAGAGTGAAAGAGGTCATGGCAGCTAAGGTGGTTCCGGCCTCTGTGAGGAGCTTGGCTGAGCTACATGCTCTTTCAGAGTCTGAGATGAGAGGAGATGAAGCCAATTTGGCCGCTGAGTTTTCTTGAATGAACTGAACTGTGATGGGCGATAAGAAAGCATGGAAAGCCATCTTTGTTTCAAGAGTTTCAGGCTAGGATTTAGGTAGCTCGGTGACCTGCAGGTGACCTTGAGCCTTGACGCTTCTTGACGCCATGGTGGGTAAACGCATCAGTCTGGACAAGAACATCCCTGCCTCCCCCGCAGCCAGCAAGGAACTGTCTGCTAACCTGGAGCGCACGGCTTTGTGCTCATTCTTCGCTATGGGCAAATGCTTGAGGGGGAAGGAGTGCAAGTTTGCTCACGACGCGTCTCAGATTCGACCCAAACCAGACTTGATACGGACCAGCCTGTGCCATGATTTCATGCGGAAAGGTTCGTGCAAGAATGGGGACAAATGCAAGTACGCACATGGTGAAGCACAGCTCCGGCAGAACAAGGAGCAGATTCTTCCAAAGCAGAATGCGTGCGTGGTGATGAAGTCCACTCTGCTATGGGATCCGCTGGGCCTTGACATGGATATGCCTGCAGCCAAGGAGTCGACTCCAATAAGTGCGTTGATCCCGGTGCTACAGAGGTTGATGGGCAAGCGC
The DNA here is from genome assembly GCA_905231905.1 of Symbiodinium pilosum. Lineage (NCBI taxonomy): Eukaryota > Dinophyceae > Suessiales > Symbiodiniaceae > Symbiodinium > Symbiodinium pilosum. The sequence goes on along the minus strand of CAJNIZ010001947.1, from coordinate 24,936 downwards.
AAACCAAGCATTCCGGTCGAGGTGGGACAGCTGGGTTGTGTAGGCAGGTAGGCATACAGCTTGAGGCGGATCGTAAGTACTTCAGGCCTTTTTTTGCCCAAGCACATCAGCCCTGAGGCGAAGAAGCCAGGCGAGCTCAAGATTGCCAGCCAACCTGGTCCGACTCTGCTCAAGGGCGAGTGCCAAAATCAAACACTCCCAGAGGCCCTCTCGAGCCACCCGTTCAAGGTTGTACTGCGAGCGGACGGCCAAATCACTTGTGCCGAGGCTGTTGATGTCTTCCCTGTACTTCCCAAGGACTTGGCATTTCCAGTTCATGTCAAGAACACGTTCTTGGACTTTGATGCGGAAATCCCTCCTTGTGACTTTGTTCGGTTCTGCACAGAGCCGGCTGATGTTGGGCGGGCGTGAACTCCTCACTGCCAGAGCCCCTGTTTGAAGTCTTGCGGACATGGCACCGCCCTACTAATTTGTGAAAGTTGCTAAACAGAGCTGCAGTTGAATGAGCTTCAGGGCAGACTTGTAGAGACGTGCAATTGAGACTTAAAAAGCCCGGGCGGCCTTTTGAGCTCACAACTGCCCTCCATTGCCATGGCAACTTTTTAAGGTTTAAGATTGTTCCTAAAACCTCGACTTTCTCAAGCACACTTGCCAGTGAAGACCAACCAGCACAAGACTTGCAAGACGGTCTCCGCAAGCAGGTCGTGCACCATCCTGGCAATTCAGCTTCTGGTTCCGGGAAAACGGGTACAAACTTGATTTGTGCAAGGGTCAGTCAGACTTCACCAGCACTGGGGCAGTGGCTGCTTGCCAGTGACACAGCACGTCTTGGTCACACGGACCTTGGTTTCGTACAGTGGCCGCTCGACAGTGGACGGCCAACTGCAGAGCTAAGTCAAGAAAGCTACGGTCCCAACCAGATCTCCGGGCATTGCAGGACGTTGTTCTAAAAGAAAGCCCAGTTTTGATGCATTTTGAGCAGAAGGCCGAGGCACTGTCCAACATTTTAATTTACAGGATTCTTAAGCAGCTGCGCGCCAGCTGCGATTCCTTTTCATTGCACGTGCTGCTACCTCTCGGCATGCGCTTCGCATCTGCATCAGTGGCGGGCGAGGAGGTATCTCAAAAAGAAAACAGGTAATACCCATAGAGAAGCCCACAATCCCTTCCAGTGATTGGGACCGGCCATGTGCTTTCGCAGCAATTGTTGTCTCAAGTCTTCAGGTGCCCGTTGCCACGCGCTCGGTGCTGCTGCACGCGGCAGCACCTTGGACTGCATTGAAGAGCTGTCAGCTGAAGCCGGCCACGTTGCCAAACGGCCATACACTTGAAATGCAGAATTGCAAAGCCTTTGCAACGCCCAGAATTCGAATCCATGCAGAAGTCGCAAGATTCTAGGTTGTCATTGGTTTTCAAGTACAGTAAAGCACATGAGGCTTTGCAGAATCAGCCCGCATGCCTAGGTGAAATCGGAGGCTGAGAAGCTCACTCCGAAACTTGCTGCGGAGGTCTCCCCGCTGCAATGCAATTACTGCAGGTCGAGATTTCGATGCTGAAGTGAATGGATGATGGCTGTTGATGAGCGATACCACACAGTATGCTTGTGTGAGCAGTGATATAGCTGAATATAGCTGTGATGAGAGGGTGTCCTGCGCCGGTGTTTGATCTTTGCCCGAGGGCGCCATGAGCGTGGCAAAGTCCATGATTCGAGAACTGGTCGACAGGGCAGCTGAGATCAAGGAGCCTGTTTCTTGGTTCCCTTGCATCATGCTTGAAGCAGCTAGCTTATGCCTTGTGCGTCGACACGCTGTAGCGCGCCTGATGGCAAATTGGGAAGGATGCCAAAGAAAAGAGGGAGGCCTTGGACCAAATTGCGCGGCGCTCAGCCTTGTCTTGAAGTTGAACCAATGATTTACACAAGCCTTGGAATTCTATGCAACATCCAGCTTCCATCGAAATTCCTGAGGTGCTGATAAGCGAGAGCTCCCAGAGCCTGGCCAGCAGTATCGCGCCAGATGTGGAAGTAGGCCCATGGAAAGCCCTTGGCCGCGTGTCATAGAAGAAGGAACCTTGCTCTTGACTTAGCTACTGGGGCAGGCCCGCCAGTCTATGATGGTCCTCTGAGATACAAGTCTCTTGAACAGATGTTTGATATGTTCGCCCGACACGCTTCTGCAGAAGGTTTCTTTCGAGGCCGTGCATTTCTTGACTCTTTTCGAAATGAAATCTATCAGGGCAGTAATAAACCTGACTATACCTAAAACGCTCACACCTGCCAGCTACCTGGACGGTGTCATGGACAACCTCCAGCAGAACATGATGCAAGCTTTTACCGGCGGGCAGGCCCCACGCTTCAGCTAGCATTCACATACACGCGGTGTTCCCAGTTTGTGGGGGTGCCAAGTCACACGTGATTTTTGTTACTGCATGATGGCAGTGCCGTCCGTAACTAGAGTAGCGGAAGCAGGATGCATCTGGCCAGTCTGCGGAGACCTCAGTGACAAGGCCTGTCATCCAGCAGCTATGATGCAAACATGCGGGGATCAGGTAGCCGAGATTACGGCCAGGGCCGAGCAAGCTGAAAAAGCGCAGACCGCGCTGTCAGCTATCTTTAAGATCTCTGAAGGGAAGGCCCGCCTTCATACTCCCACTTCAAGCTTTGGACTCTCAACCTGAGTGGCACATTAATTTGACATCTGCCCCCTCGCCTGTGCAGGTTCAAAAGTTGATGGAGAAAAAGTCCGAGAAAGTTCAGAAGGAGAGTCCTTTTGTGCTGCCGCATGAAGTGTGAAGCGCCCAAACCTATCATGCTAAAAGAATAGGAAGTCAGCATCCATCCCACCTGCCGAACGGACGAAAGGGAGTTGGGTAGCTGGAAAAAGCAGGAGGATATTCGAGAAATTCTGGCCTAAAGTGACAACGAAGCCTCCCCAAGCCACGACAGCTGTGCAGGATCTGCTCGGCGGCCTTCTGAGCGGCGACGCGTAACCAGCAAGGCAGCATGGCATATTTTGCAAGCCCCTCATCGATTGCAGCATAAGGCTTCATGTTCAACAATCCTTTAGGCTGGCAACCCACCAAGTTTTGAGTGCTCGCTGCAGTGAACCTGTGGGCCCAGGGCAGGCCGTTGAAGTAAAGTACATCCTACGGCATGTGTCTGAGTTCAGTCACGCAGCAGCAGCGGTGGAGTAAGCCAGGGTTAACGTTGACAAACAGAGTGGAACACTGAAGCTCATGGCCTTCCGCGGTGGTCACATCATCATCTCCTGAGGCAGTCATAATGGTGAAAAAGCAAAGAGCTCTTTCCGCAGGATACGGTTGTGGAGACTGTATCCAAGCGGAAACACCCTCGTAGCTCCAAATCATTACAGTTCCACACTGTCTGTGTCACAGCGCATCGTGCTTTCACCACAACATGGTGGGCTTGGCCCCACCGTAGACAGCCCACAAGACATAAGCTGTCCAATGAGTTTCTTCAACTTTCCGAGGCCAGTGGCCTGTAGGGAGCTCACACAAGAAGTGCGCATGCACTCGTTTGGGCTTCCGTACCCAGCAAATGCCACAAGAAAAAAGCTGTGGCAAAGCACGCATGAACTTTGAGGCTGCTGCCACGTTTTTATTTGATTCAGATCATCAGAAAACCGGTCTGCTCTTGAGATGGCTGTGCGCTCCACAAACAGCAGAAGACAGCTGAACACATCGCAGGCAACCTCTTTGCCAAATATACCCCCAAAGCTTGTCTGCCATTGCCATGGAGATCGCCGTGCAGTCTGTGGCTGTGCCTGCCGTGGTCAAGGCTGGGAGATTTTGGGCCAACATGTTCTTGAGGTCGTTTCGTGCTGCAAACGAGAAGTGCTGGTAAAACACCACGGGAGAGCTTTCTGGGTGCCTCAGATTTACCAGCTCTGAATCGGGGAAAGCCGGCCCGAGGCTTGCATTCGTTAAGGCAGTCAAGGTTGCTTCTGCTGAGCAAACCACCAGCAAACGAAGCAAACACCCACCTTCTGGTGGCGACATAGCTCCACTGATACACGCGATGCCAATGGCAAGTGCCAAGGGGTCTCCTGCTTTGAGGGCCCATTCTCACGCAGGTGCAGGCTGGCGATGTTGACCAAACAGGTTCCTCGACAACATCGTAAACCTGACAAGCCAGTACAGTACAAGAAGATACTTGTACCTTGAATGGAAGATGATGTTGAAATCTTCTCTTCCAGATGCCCGAGTCGATCCCTTTCATGTCAAGGGCTTTCCATTTGACAACAGCTTGGATACTGCTTGGTCAGCAAGAATTGCTGTACTACTGAACACCCAGCAAAGCCCGACCGGCCCAGTATTCGAATCCCGCATGATCCTAGAAGAACGAAGCCTTGCAGAGGACAAAGGCAAGGAGGATCTGGAAGACGCCGCGTCAATAGTGGCTGTGCTCAAGGCTCGTCTAAAATCTATTTGCGCATAACCTGAAAGGCGAGGCACAATACCTGATGGCTTCCTTGTTGCGAGGCAGCGGGCTTCAGCGCTACTGCTATCCTAGCGCTGGGTCACTCGACATCCGCACTGCGTCTTGCGGGCTTCCAAGCTGACGAGCTTCTCGCTGCGGGCCAGGATGCTGCAGGCTGCGGATCTGCTGCAATGGTACATAGACAACGTCACATCGTCATCCATGGCTTCGGGGGTGCAAGCCACTACCAAACAGTCCAATTCATTTCTGCACCCGAAAGATGTTCAAGGTAAAGCAGAGCAAACAAAGCAGCGGGAGACAAGAAAAGAAGCAGCATGAGAACTGAAGCCAGACCACCCGTGCAACAGAGAGGTGGGTGGCATTCTACGACGACGCAAAGAGGAACCACAGACAGTGAAACGGATTAGGAAAACTGAAACAAAAGGCAAAGCTAGGCAAACAATGAAGAAATGGTGAAGAGAAGCAAGCGCCACGGGATCAGAACAAAAAAGAGGGCATGAACAATCACCAAGTTATCAGGGTGAAGGATGCGAAAGCAAAATCAGCGGAAGTGACTAGTGACTAGCACACTCTCGGCTCACCATTGCCCTGGCGGATGCACAAAGTGTTGTGAACCAAGAAAGCTGCTGGCACTAGTAACATGCATGAGTGTGACTTTAACGCTGGAATGCATAAGGGGATGCACGTCGAATTACAGCAGAAAAGTGCACACGCACAGGCACTACAGAGCTCAGCAATATGTGTGGCATTTGGCCTGTCATGTCTGAGAGCAAAGCTTCACAAAGCCGAGGATCCTGGAAATGCATTACTGAAAACTCCTGAACCCAAATCTCTAGCAGGACTCCGAGCTGCTGGATACTCAGCCAAAGCGCTGCAAGATTTAGGCCCGAGTAACTGCATGCATGCATAAGTTTCAGGGGTTCAGCATGGATGAAGAGCAAAAACGTGCTTCGAGGTTGGTGATTTATCTGAGTGCCACATCTGTGCGCGATGTCCACACCGTGTACCCCTGCATGGTACTGCTGTGTTCAGGTGTTACTCTTCCGGACCTTAAAGATGCAGGGTACTCTCCTGGCGATCTGCAGGACGCGTCAACTGCTCGCCACGGGCTACGTAATTGCTCTGTTAGCAACTGAGTTGTGGAGATGTGCTGAGCCATTCTTCGAGCTCTGCAACATCATAGCATGGTGAGAATCGGGTTTGCTTTCAGCGCGCTTTGCTGCACAGGGTGAACCATCTGTGTCGTCGGTGCAGGATCTGGGACTCACGGCGTATGAGTTGCGGCTTCTAAAATTCGAGGCTGGAAACACCTGGTGCTTTGGGTGTATCTCAGATTTCGGAAATTCTTTCTCAAGTCCCGATAATGTCTATTCTCTCTACTATGAGAGACCGTACGTATTTGCAAGCCGAAGAAAGAAGAAGTGTATGTTTGCTTTGCAGACATCATCACGAAGGCTGCTCAGTTACGCCACTCTGGATTTCCGGCAAAGAAGCTTTTGGACTCTGGATACAGCGCCGAAGAGCTGTCACTTGAATTGAATGGCACGCGTCTCGGAATCAAAGCAGAAAGGAAAACCAACATATCCAGCTCAGGAAAACTGGCGGTTATACAGCGCAGGAGAGCGTGGGCAGCCAATTGAATGCCAGATGTTCTTGATGTCTTGCTGCGGGGCCCTAACACTCATGCCGCTAGTTTTGTGAATCCACATAGTGCTGGGCAAGGACACGCCACTAGACTTGTCTTCGACTTGATTTTCTGCTTGATTCTGAGCGTGCGGGCCCGGACTCAAAGGCTTGTTGGGCATCATTCCCAGTCAATCTCAGATTCTGGTCAATGGACACTCATTCAATAGAGTGGCAAAAGGAAGGCTCAGGGTGCGCCCAGTAGTTTTGCCCTATTGCCCGTTGGGGACTCATCACAGCTGGGCTCGCTTTGATTGTGTTGAAGGAGGACCAGTCTCAGTGGATGCGGACCGTTTCACTTGATTGCAGTAGGAGCTCCTCAGCGCGGGTCGTCCGCCCAAAGAGCTGCGACAAATCGGAAGCACAGTCGCAGATCTCAGGAAAGCAGGCAGCCATGGCAGGGAGTCAGATTGTGCTAGAACCCATTTTGAAATAGCAGCCCTGGGTTTAGGTTGCTTCACTCATCCATTGACAATTCAGTTTCTGCTCTGTGGTGATGAGGGTCACAGGTTTGGGTCAAGAGTGCTGCTTTGAAGGCTTGCTGTCGCCAGGAACTCAATCCCCAGGCTGAACAGGAATCTGCTTCCAGAAGCTGGAAGCTTCAGGCTGAAACTCCAAGCTTGCATCAATCAGGCGTAAGCCCTTGCAGGTCTCCAGCCGCTCAGACCCATGAATTCATAAAGACAGGAGAGGAAGAGGAGTCAATGAAGGGCAGAAAGTTTTACATGCCTGGCCCCAGCTGTATGCGAGGCTTGCTGCCCAACGAAATCCGAGAAGCCGGCTTCAGCTACCTGGACATGATGCTGGGCGGATTTTGCCCAGATGAAGTGGAGGTTTCAGGTCTTGAGAGATTGCTCACATTGCAACATTGCTTCCGGGCGACTGGTGCAACCGCTCAGTCACGCCGTGATGTCGTGCGTAGTGACCCTGCGACCGAGCACTAAACTTGGAAATGAGCGCTTGACGTGAACTTATCCAGCAATGATGCCGGACACCAGGTCAAGTCCGTGTCAGTCCCATAGACCGTCTGTTCCAGACCTAGGCGGCAAGCTTCTTTGCAAGAGTGCCCATTGATTTGCTCCTGTCCCTGCTCTGAAGCCGCAAGGCTTGGAGGGAAGCTATGTCACACCAAAGAGAAGCTTTAACCCGACATTTGGTGCAGCACGCGAGGAATCTTAGCAGGCAGTTTTTGCTGAATCAGAGTTGCCCTCAAAGTTTCACTCACCCTTGCCATGGCAGCGTCGCGGCTTGTGTTCTTGGCGTGAGCCTAGGATGCTTCCTGAATGCGTGCAGGCTTGCCTCCACAGGATCGTCATACTACTACCACTAAAGACAAGCCCTGTCTCTCTGGGACAATACAGGCAACTGTGAGGGTTTTTGCCGACAGCTCAAGGATGATAGCGCTTGTTGGTGCTATTGTTGACTTTATCCCATCCGGCCTTTGTGGGAATAGGAGCATATGTGCAGCGAGCCCGCCGGCTCGCTCTGCACTAAGGCGTGTGCCTTCCGGGATGTTATCGCAGACATCGACAACATCTTTCCCATTCTGTATGCGAGGCTGCTGCTGTGACTGCAGGGGTAGCCCAGACCAATTTGAAAAAGCATCTAGCAAGTCAAGCCAATTCCGCCTCCATGGCGCAAAACTGTTTACGGACAGATCACATGCACATCTTTGAGGTAAATCATTCTTCAGTTGAAAATGCACACCTTGACCTACCAGCGCAGGGCTGCAGAGCATCCAAGCAAACAATGCTTGCACGTTAACGCTTTGTCAGCCATTGATGCCAGCAACCCCGTTGCTCGACACACGGCCTGCCCCACACCGGCGGGCACTGGCCTCAATGCGTCTCTAGCCCTGCTTTGCAAAATGCACGCATGCACCAGTCAGGTCAAGCCACAGTTTGCCAGCTTAGTGGGTACGAGGCTGGCGGCTAGCTGGACTGTTTAGCAACTGTGTGCTGCAATTTTCACGTCACCAAATATGCTTGGAGAAGCAGCAATTAATTAGATGCCCAAATTGCATTGAAGGATGGGGGCAGAGAACTCCAGTACCTCATCACCTCTTTGCCATCCAGCGGGGCTCTGCACGCACTGCCTGCTTGAAAGCTCGTTTGAAGTCCAGCAAATACCAGCTGATGGTTGCCTGGCAGGTATGAAACCTCGCAGAACTACAGAACTTACGGGACTGACCCGAAGTATGCCGCGACTTCCATCAAGGAGTATAAGTCGCTAATGCACTTCCACTCTCATGCCAGCAGCCGTTCCGTACAAGGACTATGAGCTGCCCTTCAAGGTGACAGATGCCTTAGGGTGCTCTGGACTGCAGATGTCAAATTCACAGTTTTCTGTTGCTTTACTTGCACTGCCGAGGCGGGTAGTCTACATTCCGCCGTCAGATGTTTTCCCGCCAGAAGGGCGCTGGGCTGCAATGACCTATGAGGTCCAGGACAGGAGCGTCTAAACAGCATCGGCGGACAGCTCCGGGGGAAGAAAGAATTCACTTTGAACGCAGGAGCCGCAAAGCGGCAACAAATCACAGCCTGGCCAAGTCTCCTTCAGCAGTCTGACACCCAGCACTGCCAGCAGGTACCAGCATGTGCCAACTATTTTGGATAAGGTTGCAAGGAGCGCTTCAGAAAAGATTCAATGCAGAATGACCTTTCCAGTTATGCCCTTGCTCGCTCATACTTGGGTGCTTTTGAGTTCAATTGGTCTGCGCGATACGCCCCAATACAAGAAGAAAGGGGTGACTAAGATTTGTGGAACCCCTCAAAAGGAACATTGGATGGGATTTCCTGATCCGTCAGAAATATTTCCTGGAAAGTCTTCTATGCATTCTGTTGTGCTCGGGTTCGGGGTCTTGAGGGTTGGGAGCATTCGGCGTTGATTTGCTGGATGAAAAACGGAGCTCTGAACACCCCCCAAGGCAAAATCTTGTTGCTCTTCCACCGTTTCAGCATTTCGCATGCCAAAACGGCCAAAAAGCACATCATTTCAGCCCAGCCAGAAGATGAATCAATCTTGCTGGGCGGTTTCAAGCAACAAAAGTAACACGCTTGTGACGCTTGTGAAGATTTCCACTCCAAGTAAAATCACAACATCAACACAATCAAGGGACCTTTTCTTCCAAAAAGGTGAGTAGAACATGGCCCGTTTGTTGCAGTCACAAAAACTGTGCATCATGTTTATTAGCTGATACTCTGTGCATTCAGCTCTTGAGCCCTTGCACAAATCTTGCAGAACCTTGCAAGACTCTTGCAATGACGCTTTGCACATGCAGGTACAGCTGGTTGCTCAGACCACCTTCCCACGTCTTGGAATAGCTTCGTTGGCACAGGTATCCAAGATAGGCCTGTGCCCCCTGCACTCTGAACTCTTGGTAACAGAGATTGACACCATTGACATGCACAACACACATCGGCGCGCTTGGCGGCCCACCTGGCCCCGAAGCTGCGCAACACTTCACACCAGAATTTCGGCCCCGAAGCTGGCCGCTTTTCGGCCGTTTCTCGCAAGACAGGATGAACAATATCGGCTTCCTCAGCCTTTGGGCGCTGGCCCCCTTGGCCAAGATCCTCTGATTTTCGTCCATTTCGCTGCTGCCTCTGAAGTAAAAGGCCTCAAGAACAGCTTGGAAATTCGTTTCTGTTCGGCCATTGTGTTTAGGGATGGTTTGTTTCACGTTTTGTTGCCAATGCAGCTTCTCTTAGGTTCACTTCTTCGTTTTTTTCAGGCTCCAGGGACGGTTCCGTTTGCCCTAGCCGGTTCAGTGCAAGCCTGAGTTTTCAACACGCCACATGCAAGGCGTCTGGCTGCTGCAACACCGCATTGACCCATTCTGATGACAACACAAAGATGCAGATACTTGGGTCAACGTGCCAGCTGCTGAATAAACAGTCACACCCTTCTTCCCGTTTCTCCCGCCATGAGATGGCCGCACTGCTTCAGCTCCCACATTCTGCGGATTCTTGGCCATTGGTGTACTACTACGCAATGACAGGGCAGGACACGCAGCTTCTTGCTTACGCATCACAATCAACGTTGCAGAGCACCTGCGAACTGAGCTCTTGCTGGGTACAAGATGGCAGTTGGCATCAGACACGGAATTGGAAAGGTTTCACAAGGGCACCAACTAGTCCCGAGCCATGTCAAGATGTCTCCATCACACGATGCACAGGGCCATCTCCATTGCCCCAACGAACCGAGATTTTAAGCGAACCGACTCAAAGCATGATTCGAGGTTCAGGTTAGTTCTACCGATGTATTGTTTTTCCCCGTCTGCTCAGCTCAGGCCCATCACAGCAAGTTGCAGCTTCTACCTTCGTGGGTGGCACGGATGACGCCTGACCGAACTAGGTCATGTTGGTGAGTGCAGTACTGCAACTGTTCGTTGAAAAGACTCTGGGTGCCCCAGCATCCGCTTCCAGCCACAGCCACTTTTAAAGGCATGGACCATCTCTGGAAACATCTATGCCACGGTACCCACCTGGCAGGCCTAGCAGCACATAACTTGTACAGTTACTGAGCGCAGAAGACCAGCTTGTCATAGCTGACGCAGGCTTTCGGATGGGGCATACTCAACCGTTACCTCTACGGTCCTGGTCTTGAATGGTAGAAGTCACCGTCAGTCAACAAGCTTGAGCTCGCATGCCTTGCCTGAGGCACTGACGAAGTGCAGTACATCGACTTTGATACCAGTAGCGACAAGCGAGACGCTCAAATTGTGGCAGCAGTCCGGGCTGGGCATCTGGCCTGACAACACAGTGATGAATAGCAGCAGCTTTCTTCAAGTCACAGTCACAACGTCGGGAGAAGATTTGTAGTGGGATGCATAAGCCAGAGATAGCACGCCATGTTGCCAGGTCTCCATGTTATTTGTTTCTTTGCTTCTGTTTGCTTGTGCGTTGAGTATGATTTTTAGGTCAAAATGGTACTTTGAAGCGCCACCTGGCAAGCCCGGCGCTCAACGCACGAAGTTGAAACTGGAAGCATGAGAGAGGATTTCTCATGGTCTGTGCACAAGCTCAGGTACTACCTGCCGGAACTGGCCGCATCTTATGGCGGGACCGATCCAGAATAGACTTTAATAGACGAAGGCGAAGTTGTAGGACAGCAAGTTGGAGCAAGGTTTGCAAAAGCAGCTGCCGCAAGGACGTTGCAGTTCACGATTGCCAGCACCTACGGTGATTTTGAGCATCTGCGTCGATCTCAGCACATCGTGAGGTGAAGCTCGGCAACCGCCTCGATGCCTGAGGAATAGCCCTTTGGATTTTATCACCCTAGAGTGCGCATCGTGCAACAGCGACCGCGGGATGCGGCTGGTGCGCTTTGCTGTCCTGCTGGCTAAAGATTGGCTTTGGCCCATCAGCATTGAGTGTGTGGCGAAATGGCTTTGATGCTTACATGTTGCTTGGAGTCTCAATCTCCTCGACATGAAGAATGGAACCGTGATGGGCTTGATCATATCGCAAACCAACACGTGCAGAACTTCATGGATGCCCAGTGGGTGTCGCTTCAATTCAAGAATGGCTAGAATCGGGAGAAGTCTCCTTGGACACCTCGCAGGGTGTATAGCCAAAGCAGCGGAGAGTGCTCTATGCGCAGCATGACGCAGGTGAGGTGCGGTGACGACCATGACCAGAATCTCAGGAGTGTTGACGTTAAGCGCCGTTTTGGACAGGGAAAGAATGTGGAACATCTAAATCCTGCGTGCGTCGGGGACTGCATTTTCTGCGGAGTCGATGGTGATTGGATTTAAAATAGGCCAACCCTAGGAAGTGCATCTGAGCATCACAACCACAGTTTGAAGTGCGCACAGAGCCGGTTCAGAAGGCTAGCAAGGAAACTGAGAAAAGGTGGATGTGATGTATTGGTCAGAAACCCCTCAGGGCCTGAGGACAAAGATGAGGGGGCACGCCAAGGTCAAGAGATGAATGGGTGTGTACCTTGCTTGAAGGTCGGAATTGCCACGATGGTTTCCAGACGGAAAAAGATACCAAAAATGTCCAGAATCAACATTGGGGGGCCCTGGCATCAGCATTCATGTCCTGTTCTTTGTTGCCTACCTGCAATGTTCCGCCGCAACCTGCCAGGATAATGGTTTGCAATGGGCCGGTGAGGAGAAAGTTGTACAGGCGTAGTGTAGGGGATGTGAAGTGATGTGTCTGGTGGACTACTCTTCATCCGCAGCAGGTAACCCTTGCCACCGGGAACCATTGGTGGCGAGATCCGATGAATGCAGCTGCACGGCCAATTTAGTGGGAGTACTACACAAGAAGGCGACCTGCAACGAGATTTGTGGCATTGAGGCGCTGCCTTTTACGGATGCCACGGAGTGCGAGATTGCAGCTGCCCTGTACTCGGAGGAAGGACGCGTAGGCAATTGGTGATGTGCCTTCAAATCTGATCCTTCCAGGTAGGCGACAGTTCCTGTATGTCAATCAAGTGACGGTTCTTCCAAAGTGCATCGTAGGAGGCATCCCGGTAGCTTTGCTCTTCGTGATTCACCCCAGTCAATCATTGATAATATTTCTGCTCAGGAAACCCATGTTGTTTGGGCTTCACGACATAGCATGGATGGATGTTCGCCGCATATTTCTGGCACAGAGCAGATCACCCTTCAGCAAAGCTCATGGCCGCAATGGCATGACCTCGACAAAGGATGCCAAGGCAAGTGGTGTTTGTAGCGGGGCAGCATAGCTTCCTGAAGGCCCAGCTGTCACCATTTGTGTGACGATCACAGGCCTTTGGTACCTGACAAGATCAAGGAGCAAAATGCGCTGCAAACCAGCGAGTTGCTCAATTCGATCCAGGCAGTGCTCCAGCAGCAGGCCAGGATTGCTTAACCGCAGCCTTCCAGAGGTCGCATATTTAGAGGACCAGGCCCGAGCAGGGGAGAATTGAGGACTAGATCTATACCAAGATCGAGGCTACGATGGAAGCAGCAACGACTAAGAGTTTTCAGCAAAAATGAAGCCTTAACGGTCCTTAACCACACGGCTGGATAGTTGGTGTCCAAAAAGTTGGCAGGAGCTACAGATTCAGGACCTCCTGACAGAGCAGACGGCGCTTCCTGACTCCAATGGTTCATACCACTTCACACTTGAAATTACCCTGCGGACCGTCCATGCTGCATACGGAGGAGAGTTGCAGATGTGGTCGATTTCATGCTTCGGCGAGCTGATGAGAACGCAGCACCCCAGGCACCAACTTCCAACTTGTTCATGTTGTCAGATGTAACGTGGATTGAAAGATGTCGATGTTCTCTGGCTTGACAGATTCTGGAGCCGGGCGTGGAGGAGGTGAAGGTTGCGCCGATCTTCTCGACCGCCTCTGCTTGAACCTGAGCGTATTCGGCAATCCCTTGGGGAGTTTCCACCTTGGGATCAATGCACAAGCACGTTAGGTGCAAGAGAGCACACATACTGATGACGCAGCGCAGCGGAAGGGAACCAAAAGCACCTCATCTGCACATCGCATTTTTCGACGAAAACAAGTAAAGGTGTACATGCCGTCGCTGACTTCGAGTGATTGTGCACTTTGGTCATCGCTTGCTGAGGCAAAAACTTGATGAGCCCTGGACGCGAACAAACACATAGCTTTATCGAGGTAGAATGCTAGAAAGTTGATGTTGCACAGCCAAGGACAAGCCTCAGCGCACTGCCGGCAGAGGTAGCTGAAGAGGAGCTCAGTCTGTCGTGATGAAAGCCTTTGTTATACAGCTCTTCTAGAGGAGGAAAGTGACGTGCCATTGGGCAAACGCCTTTGCAACTGGATGCGGATGCAGCTTGTGCTGCAACAACTGTAGCCCCCGAGGCATAAAGGCGACATCAGCAGAGCCAATCTGAGCATGGAGTGCTCTTCGAAGTCCCTTTGCTTCTAGCAAGGTGCTGCGCGTCTGCTGGAGAAGCAGTGCCGGCGCTTCTCATCGTAACCAATGCCATATTCTTTGGCGTCCAGGCGCAAAAGCTGTCCCGAAATCTGAGACAGGCGTAAAGCCTAAACACGCCTCATGCTGCGGAGTTTGCTGGTAGTGTGCTGATAGTGTGATTACCTGCGAGGCAGACTATGCAGTGCAGCAGCCAAGCCATGAAGTGCCGGAGTTTTTTCGAGTGGCAACCCGACTTCAACAAGTGAGGAATAGCTTGCGACACTACATTCCGGCTGATGTATCTTGCTCACCACCGCATCCTTTCTGTCAGAATTTTCCTGAACTTGCCCTTGAATCTTATCCATACCCCTCTGAAGAGCCTCATCCCTCTGGCATGTGAGATCATGGGTATGCTTTTGCAAGATGCTACCATTCTGGTGCTTGTATTCATGTACTTGGGAAGAACTGGCCCTAGCCTGACTCCAATCCTAGTCCTCTGATCGTCAATACTTGGAGTTTGCGGATTCAACCTCCGGTCGATTCAGGACTCTGAGAACCGAATGCCATAACAAATAACAAGGCCGCGCCTGAGTGCAGCAGAGATCCGGCAGCGTAAGTTTCTAAAGCTGCTGCGGGTGTTATGTCGTTTTGCAAGCATGCGCGAGACTTGGTGGAGTGAGATGACTGAGGCGAACTTGACATTCACAGTGTTGTTCACGCTAGAACTTCTGCTTCGACTTCTGACTGAAGGACAGGGCTTGAAGCATGTGCTGCAGTTGAAGATGAAACCCAAAACAAGCAATACTCTACCGATTTGATCAGATCAAAAACCTGAACACGAATTCTGAAGCAAGCTGCATGATGTTGCATGCCAGTTGACAACAGAGAAAGAAGCAACCAAATATCAGAGCCGAAGACGATGCATCACGATGCAATCAAAAATTCTGAACAGTACGCAGATGCACCACTGATTCTCAAGCTTTTGCTGGCAAATGCAACTTGGTTAGGGCCACCCTGAGGAAGGTATATGTTCTCATGCCTGAATCCTGATATCAAGTGGAACATCATGGACGCGGTGCTCGTGATGTTTGGGCTGCTGGCCACCTGGCAGCGCCAGCAGCAAAACAAAGCTCGTCAGGGCATTCTGTGAACGCCAAGGAAGAGGTTATGACCCGCTTCTTCACAGTGCTGGAAAGTGCACCGAACCTTTCATATGCTCGGATCCTGCGACGGGACCTCAGCCCTGTGGATCAGCCCCACGCATGCAGACACAGACGTCGCACATGGGGCCAATCCAGCTATATCAACGCCTTTGACCTACAACGTGGGGATAGTTGTTTGTCATAGCGCACCATGCCTTTGCGACTTGCTTCTCATTTTTAGGAGGGGAACTTTGCAAAATCATTGCGGCCAAGTTGTGAATGCACCCAAGGATTGCTGCGATTGGTTAGGGTTGCCCGCGTACTCCGCGTGCTGCGCTTTTTCTCCGACCTACGAGTGATGATTCTTGGCGTGCTGAGCTCATTGAAGGCAGATTGCCTTGTCAGTTTACTGGGCCTCCGGTATTTCTACAACGGCGCAGATAAACTGCAGGAATAGGTTAGGTTAGTCATCATGCTCAGCTGTTTCTTGGGCCGAGTTGGGAGTTGCTTTCGCTACGGACAGCCGATGTTTGCAAAAACGATGGATGACAAGTTTCGTAGACTTTGCAATGTAGTAAGATCATATGCCCATTGTCAGGGCCTCGGTGAGGCATCATTATTGAGCTCATCTAGCCCGTCCTTGTGCACGCTACACGGATATTTGTCAGCAAACTCATTTGGCAGGCTTTGATGTGGGCACTGATACTCCTCTTCTTCATCATCTACCTTACAGCTGCGTTCTGGCTGGACAGACAGGTCTGATTCAGCACCTGTGGTACAGCCTATTTTTGGAATCATTTGCAAGGAAGTTGCCAGAAGTTCATGATGCATACCACACAAGCTCTTGCTGTCATGGGCCTTGCACGCTGCTTCAGAAGTCTTTCCCTGACATGTCGAAGCTACAAGCACATTGCATTGAGCCAGCCCGAGGTGTGCATCCTGCAGTTTGTGGGCGAACACCTGGCGGACAATCCACAAGACTTTCCACGTGTCTAGACTGTTTTATGATCAGCTGACAAGGACTTTGCCTACTGTAGCCCAGCCCGGGCGTAGCGGCTCAGCCTGTGCATGCGCTGGCGTTTCACAGCCAAACGCCTGCGCAATTGAGAGGTTTAGAATGCCTTGGAGGCAAACAAGTCCATGTTTGCAGCGGGTGTCCTCTGCAGAATGAGGTGGGCCTTTGGAGTTTGTCGGCCTTTCTCCCTTCTCTTCGCTGAGATGGCCTGAGTTCTCATAGCGTATCATAGCGTGAAGTGTGTTGGGGACAGGAAATTCATGGTTTGCACTGCAAGCTGGATGACCTAGGCTTACGACATGCTTTACCTTGTTCTTGTGTCTTGGCTGGCATCAGCAGTCCCCCATGGCCAAGAATTCTCGCAAGCCAGCAAATCCTTTGCACGATGACCACAATTGTACACCCGAGGCGAGGCTGCAGGGCCTTGCACATTATTTTGCAAGTCATTCGCTTTGCTTGTGGATTGTGGATCGCTGTTTAGCTGAGCTGTTTGATAATGATGCCGGACGCGTAGCCATGGCGCGGGTTCTGGACTTTTCTGTAAGCTTTGAGCCAGAGTTCATTGCCACATCTTTGGCACGAATCTGGAAGCTGGAAGGGGGCAAATTCGTAAGACGTCGGGACGTACATGACCATGCCGTTGATACCTGTCCAATCTCCTTGGAACAAATGCAAGATCCAGTACTCATGAGCGATGGCCACGTTTACGAGAAGGATTCGATTCTGCAGTGGTTGGCAAGCGGAAACAAGTGCTCGCCGTGTACGCGTGCAGAACTGGCCCACAAGTGGGTTTTGCGACTCTGCCCCTACATCCAAACCACGGAGCTATTGCTTTCCTCCCAGACTGATGTCGCATCGACACAGGTGCAATCTAATGCCTATATGGATGGCATGTCGCAGGTCAAGATGTATGCAGCCAAATGTACAGAGGCGCTGGAGTCCTGCATGAATGATTGCCTCGCTTCGGGTGGGAAACTGAAATCCGCACAGCCCCACATCGCTGAGCTGGAGGCAATCTGTGCAAATTTGTTAACTCGTCTGGCTGAGCTCAAAGAAACTTTGCAAAAGGAATCCCAGACGGTGCGAGATGAGGCAGCCAACAGAATCCAGCGCTGGATGCGTCATCACATAGCTTCCGGGCGCCGTCGGAGGCAAGCAGCGCAGCTGGTAGAATTGTGCAGCAATTCTTTGCTGAAAGGCAGAATTGAAGTTGCTGCCAAGTGTTTCGAGCGCAATGACATTGACTACCGTCAGGTTGTTGCATGCCTGCGACTGCAAGGAGATGCCCTGCGCCAGGAGCTGGACAGCTTCTTGACGCCTTTGCAGAGAGCAGTCAGATCAGGCTGCGTTCATGCTGCCCGGTTGCTACTCCGGGCTGGTCTAACTCGCGATGACATCAACCTATGTGTATCTGACGCGGCAGGGGAAGAAGATGTCGCCTTTTCAAACAGCACATGTCTGCATCTGGCAGTGCATCCTAACCACATTGAAATGACCCGATTTCTCTGCCAAGAGATGGCAGATGTAGATAGGCCATGCACGCCCATCAACGTCACTGCCCTTGTCTTGGCAGCTCGTTTCGACCATTGTGAGATAATCGAGGAGCTGGTACGTGCCAGAGCAAACCTGGAGAAGGCCACCAAAGACTTTGGCTGCACACCGCTTTTCGAAGCTGTGTCACAGGGCAAAGTGGCCGCTGTCGAATTGCTGTGCAAGCTTCGGGCCCAGATTAATCGTTCCCAGACAGTTGGTTTCACGCCCCTCTTCCTTTCAGCAAGGAGACAGATGTAGTGTTCAGTGTCTTTATGGTTGGCTCACTGACTTTGTCTTCCCTAGATTCTTACGAATATACATTAGCGGAACCTTCATCTGCATTTGACAGGACTGGAGTGGGCGAAGTGACCCAGATTCTGGTGAGGTTGCGGGCGAATCTGGACAAGGCTGATGCCGGTAGCGGACTGACACCTCTTTGCGAGGCGGCAAGACGAGGACATGCAGAAGTCGTCCGTGTGCTGTGTGCAGCCGGAGCTGACAAGGACATCATCACGAAATCAGGATTTTCACCCTTGCTGCTTGCAGCGAGCAATAATCAGATAGAGTGCCTGAAGGCATTGTGCGAAGCCGGTGTTGACAAAGACAAGCTTTACCGGCTAAAGCTTTGGGACGGAGAGTTAGATTGCGACGAAGCTGACCACACGATCCTGTCATGCATTCTCGGGGAAGCAGGAGTGCGGCGGAAAGTGAAAGAAAGCAAGGGCAAGCACTTCACTTTGTGGGACTCTGGCTCTACGCTCTTTGCTTCTGCATTTCAAAACCATCCGGAGATTGTACAGGCACTTTGCGAGGCGAGGGCCGACATGGACAAGGCCACCTCAGAGACAGGCGTGACAGCTCTATTCATGGCTGCTATCAAAGGACATGAAGAGGTAGTCCGAACATTAATCCACGCAAGTGCAGATGTCAGAAAGCGCACTGGCAAGACCCAAATCACTCCAGCCGGAGCTGCAGCGCGAGCCAAGAAGGGGAAGGTGGCAAGCCTTTTAGCCGAGCTGGCGGATGAAGATGAATTCGAGGAGCCTTCGGACAAGAGGTTGGAGGTGACCCCGATTCAATCCCTCGAGGAGGTTGTGAAAAGGACTGAGGCTCCTCGGTCTAAAGTCGAAAACCTAGGGCGTAGTCTGTGCATCTGCAGTTTGTTAGGGGAGTTTTGCCTGCGTTTCCTGAGGCTATGCGCATATCTGACAGCGTGGGACTTAATGAGCCGCTTTCAGGACTTCCATTAGGTCTGCTTGACCTTGAGAATGGACCGAGAGGACCATCGATTTTTGACGGAATCGATCAACTGCCCGAAGAAAGGAGGCGTCCTGTTTTCCAGGCTCGCAGGGAGGCCTACTCCCGCACGAGCCGCTGATAGCACAGACACCCAATCGGCTCAGACAGCTGTACATTACCAACCTTTTGAATTCTGTCTGGCCACATGCTGCATGTGATAAGTTACCCCAAACAATGCAGGGCATGCACGTTATCAGGCAATGTCCTGGCTGGAAATCGCCTCAGCCGTGACAGGTTGAGAAAAGGCATGACAGCGACATTCGAGGGTCTGACAGTATGAATGCCAGCCTATGCAGCAGACACAGGTGAGACCCCTTACGTGCGTGCTGCATGCTGCATAGACCGGTTTTCTGAAAGTACCTATGAAGAGTGTCATGGACAAAGGCGCCTGCTCAACCAGTTACACGTCGCAGTCGTACTAGTACAAGCCAAGGACAATTTCGGGAGGCATCAGCTGGGGGGAGTTGGCTCCGCCACTCATGATGGTAAACCCAGTGGTGACTCCAATCCTCACGTTGTACATCGCGCTTGCAACGTCATCACCTCAGTGCCTCAACAACTTTCGGGCTGCGCCTAAAAAGTGGCAACTTGTTCCACTTCATAGATGCAAAAGAGCTAGTGCAGTTCGCATGAACGCCACCAGGGAGCCGCTAAGTGTTGCCCTCTCACCGCCAGTTTGGCCGTTATCGCCAAGGCATGGCACTACGCTGGCAAGTTGAAACCAAACAAGCTCTGCAGAAAGGGCCTGCCAAAGAGCAGTCTAAATGTGCAGAGCTTCCTTGGGGAAGCAACAGAAGGTGGAAGTGGAATCTTGTTATTTGCAGGCAGGGCACAAACCATGACAGCACCACCCCCTTGCATCAGGATCACCAATCCCATCAGCACTCTCACATGGCAGACATGGCATTTGTCACACCATCCTGGCATGGCAGCGAGAGCCGCAGTCAAAACCTGTAGCAGCTAGAGGGCATTCAAGATTCGGAGCTCACATCGTTCCGCATCCCCATGGTATTTGTCTTCAGCGTCTGTCTTGCGCAGTTGCCGAGTAGTGCCGGGATCGTCAGCTGTAAAGGCTGAGGGCCTGCCAAGTTGTCTTGTCCTCATGTTGGCACCTAAGCTTGGCATGCAATGGACCCTCCTCCAGCCAAGCGATGCAACATCCCAAGTTCAGCCCTCAGCAAGTTGATTGAGCTCGAATCATACCCTGAGGTTCTGTGTGCTGAACATTGCCCGGTCCTTACTCTGTCGCGTCAATCACACCTTGAGGAAGATTGTTTCGTGCCAAGCCCTCAGGTTACGGGCGTGTTCGTCGACCGTTCAGCTGCTATGGCTCTACAAGACGAAGAGAACATGATGCTGGAGGAGATACAGAATCGAAAGAGATCCTCAGCGAAACTGCCCAGCTGACAGGGTTGGCACATGCTGCAAGAAGCTCGCTTCACTCAGGATGGATAAAGGAGATCGAGACCTTGCCAGGGCCTTTATCAGCACAAAACACTGGAATATTTTCTTCATAAAGAAACAGCACATGCAAGTGCCCAACGCACCTTTGCACTCAAGCTGGCGCTATAGAAGGTAGCTGAAAATTCCTTAAGTGCGTGCATGTGTCATGTCGCAGGTGATGTCCAAGTGCAGTTTAAGATTGCAATGGCAGCTTTCATGGAAGGAAGCCGGCCGGTTACGAGCTGGTCCATTACAGCAGCCTGTTGTGTCCCCGCATCAGGTTCACCAAGGCCGACATGGACGGCAGCGGCAATGTTGAGTGGGAGGAGTTTGAGAATGCCTTGACTGACTTTCGCGTCCAGCTTTGCTTCAAAAATCTTGGGAGGGGGCCCTGGCATCCTAAAAAGAATGGGCAGAGCTGTTCAAACTTATGCACAGGAAAGGCAATACCAGCCCAGTACTTACCAAGGATTGACATCCACAAGGTGAGCTTGGAACAGATATGGCAGTTGATCGATTTCGACAACAAAGGCTACATTGAAACTTTGCACAAAGCTTGTTTGAGTTTGCAGACTGCTTGCTGCTTGGCCAGAACTCAAGATCTGCAAGCTGAGGACATCAGCGAGTTTGCGGACTGCTTGATGGAGATGCATGGCGTCGCACACAGCATTGATATTGCGCGCTTGAGGCGTCATAGGAATTCATCCGTGCACCACCCACATAAGACAAGTTTTCCTGCGCAGCAGTGTGCACTAGAGCTGTAAGGATAAAGTTGGATGCGCCCTGACCTGGATGTGGCAGGCACGAGCAGCAGAGGACGGCACGCAAGCTGGAGCACGTCCACAGGCCAGATCGTTTGTCGTTAGCTCTGTTCATTGCTTTTTGAGGCCTGCAGTGTTTCATTCACTTGCTGGCCGAAGGTTGTGCGAAACAAACTTCCAGTCGCTGCAGACCGAGATCTCACGTCTACCTCCTCGAGCAGGGATGCTAGCTCGCCCAACCTACTCAGAGCGGATTATTGATGTCAGACTCGCTCGCGGATGGTAAACTCTAACTATCGAGAGCTTACACGTCCCACATCGTTTTAATGCAGGCAGGACCGCGCATTTATTACAACTGCATAGTGCACTGGCTCGTGTCATAAGCCTTGATCCGCGAAGCTGCAAGATTAAGATGTTTCCAGCTTTTGATTGGGAGGCTTTCATATGGGTAGCATTGTGTCGTATCTAAGGAAACTGCAGGGAGGTGCAAGTGTGAAGTGAAAAGCCAAGTGTGAGGGCACCGAGCTTTCTATGTTGGGACCTCGCAAAACGAGGAATCATGTGTAGCGGGTCTAGAGCAGCGCGGAGGTGCAGAAGATTTGTCATCAATGATTCGTCCTGCACTTCTGCAAGCCGCCCGCAAAAATGGTCTAAATAGAATTGCTTAGGCGGAGACCCAGTTTGCAAAAGTACAGTGAAATTGAAGACAAGAAAGCAATCGAGAACATCACAACGGTGTTAGTTGGCTTTGCTAACAGATTCAAGAAATGTGTTGATGCACTGCGAAGCGAGCACAAGGAATTTTATAGAAGCAGACTGCACTTCAGCTCTGCCAGGGCACCTGGATTTCGGAGAACGTTGATAGAGGTGATAGAATGGCTGGAGCGTGAGTCTTCGAAAAGAAGCTCTGCTTTTCGCGAAGGTCCTAAAAGGAACGCTTCGGCACAGCCTGGAAGAAAGAATCGTTGGCACAGAAGTAAAGAAGCTTGTTTATAGCGGGGAGCCGCTGTGCCCGCTGTGTTGCCCGTGCCTGCTGTGCGAGTCCATGCGAGTCCCAACATGATGTTGTTAGAACTCGGAGCAGGCGACTCACAGATAGCGAAGTCAAGCTTGCCAGGCGTGTACAGATACGGAAGACAAAACTAGCAATACATCTTAGGCGGCTGTAGGCTCATGGAATCCTGGAAGCTATCAGTTGTTTCAGCTTCCGGCTCATGATATGCGAGCCAACACGGGCTCTTGACATGAATCTCATCCAACTTCCCCTTCTTCAGCATCAGCAGTGTGCTGCCCAACTAGGTGCTTCAGGGCCTTACTCGCCTTGCAATCCTTGGCGATTTCACCCGTGCTGGTGAGGGAGTTGCATTGGACGATGTTTCGGCGCTGCTCTCAGCATTTTTACTGGGACTCATCAAGAAAGTCGTTGATTTGAGGCAGATGAAAGGCATGCATGTCTGTCAACTCCATGAGGACTTGCGGTACTGGCAACCATGCCAATGTTCATCATCTTGTAAATATTGCTGACCTTCATGATGCCAAGATATCAACGAGTGCAGCACAACCGAGCTTCCCATTGTCCTGCCAGCAGGCGGGTAGCATTTCGGCAGATACACGTGTGGTGCACGCTCTGATTACCAATTGTGGCCTGCAAGTTGCTGCCGGCTGCACACACCCAAATCTTTGGAAGCCTCATCAGACATTTGGACTCCCACGCACTTGTCAGGGCTGCATTTGTGCGCATGATCAACGTCAGAGAAGGATTTCGTGTTGCGGAAGCGACCCAGATGCGGAGAACTCAGAAGTCAGCGCGCTTGTAGCAGTTGAAGCGTTGGCAGCTGCACCTGAGCACGTGCAGTGTCAGAGCAACATCCGTATGTATGATGAGGTATACTATCCTTTCTGAGAGTTTGTCCATATGCTGGGTTCTGCAATGCGGGACCAAAATTAATGATGGGAATCCAAAGCGGGCTTTGAGAGCAGCATATCCAGCTCCTAGATTTCACAGACTAATATCAGAGATAATACCGGATGACGGAAGGGATCCATTTGAGATAAAGGCTTGTACTATACAATTTATTGACTATTCACATAGGATTCTTTATTTGATGCATTTTATCGGAATGAATTAGATTGAACTTAGGATGGCTGTTCCTGATTAATTAGTCCATAGAATTCAAAAGAAAAAACTTAGTTTTTCGGATATAGATCCTAGAATTTCAAAATGGAACTATCGCAAATATAGTTATTCAAAGATTTCTTGGTGATATAAAAACCTCAATATTACGATGCGGCTATTTGCGGTTATTTCGCTCGCGCGTGGCCTAAATTTTCCGGCTCACTTTCAAAATGCCTCACTAGGGTTTGGAAAAAATTTGGAGATTTTAAGGGCTCTTCGGAAAAGCTAGAGACTCTAAATTTCCGAGATTTTTGGTGCGGGTGGGGAGGGGCGGTTAAAAATCTCGGAGATTTTTGTTTGGGCGGCCCTTGCCTCCGGAATGGTTTTCTGCGTGATTTATTCGTTTGGGCGGCTGCTTGGCGGAGTATATACCTAGCGCGGGGGGGGGTTGGTAGTTTATCGGGCTTGTATATTGTTTGGTCGCAGATTTCTCGTTATAGATCTTCATTTCCTTGTTTCTGTTATTGTAGTTGGCTGGTCAAAATTATTAAGATTTCAATATTACGATGTGATTACGTACGATTATTTCGATCGCGCGTAAGGGTTTTTCTGTTATTGTAGTTTGTTGGTCAAAAATATTAAGATTTCAATACTACGATGTGATTACGTACGATTATTTCGATCGCGCGTAAATTTGAGTAAATGAGCTTACGTATTCGCTGAGGAATTCTAAAATCTCGAAGATTTTAGAATTCTTCAAAAAATCTTGGAAATATTTATAGATCGTAATTTTTTATGGAATCGGTAAATTTAAATAGAAATTTCGGATTTTGTTTCAAAAATTGATTTATTTCTTATATAGCTAGATATGTGGAGTGAAGGGATTAATAGGATTATAAGATTATGCGTTATAAATATATGGCAATTAATCTTAAATGAGAAATACTTTCACTTTCACTTTCCACGCAGCAAAAGCAAGTCTTTACTTGGCGAATCTATGGACAGGCTCTTCGGCCCGGCGCCTCTAGGCTGCTGTGCAGTGCACATCCAGGACTCCTATCAAAAGCATGCAGCATCTACCTCGGTGCGAATACCCAAAGCAGGTAGACGTTAGGCATTATCACAAACGTAAAAGAGCAAGTGCAGTTTGGAGTGTATGCTACTCGCATCCGAGTCAGTCAGGCTCACAGCAACTTTACCATCATCGCTCATGAAAACTCCACGATTATTCATCCAGAGCAAAGATTGATAATGCCCACAGGACGGTGTCGGCCCGGGGTGAAAAATGGCCGCATGCAGACAGAATCCGTACATGCTGCACTGTAAATCATCCGGTCCAGTGAACACAGTGATTCTGGTTTCAGGAATGACCCGTCTATGAGATTTACGAATGTCGTTCCCCTCACGTATGAATCTGCAAACTTGTAGGCACAGGATTTCTGGGCGTCTCAGGAGACCATGTACCTGCGCTTGCTATGCTAACCATCAATAAGATCCTGCACTAAGCACGGGTGTTCCGCCTCATTCGAATTGAATTCCAAGGCTAGCGGGATCGTGCCTCCACGGTCGGTTATACGGCATGTAAAGTCTTCCAGCTCTCGAGCTTGCCAGTGTC
>CAJNIZ010001946.1:0-22283 GCA_905231905.1 Symbiodinium pilosum | reverse complement strand
CCCCCTAATATCAAACCTCCCCCCCATATTAAATACTCCAAATATACGACGATGTACCACAATGGGAAACATTTTATACTATGAGGGTGGGGTTGTTTATTAAAGAGGGCGGTGCGCTGCGGGGCCTGGGTTTTTGAAGTAGCATNNCTCAAATTTAAGTAAAGTTGAGTTCTCAAGTATGTTCTCTCTGGAGGTTCTGCAAGTACCGCAAGTCCTCTGGCCTCGATGATGTCATTGCTCATGGGCATCTTGTCAGAGCATGTTCAGCACCCACTGACATGATGATCGGATGCTCTTGGGCCAAGGTCTGGACTGGTCCTAATGTTTTGCGGCCCAAGCGGCACTGGCAAGACTCTGATGGTCAACGCTCTGGCTGCCCACCTGGACAAGCGCGTCCTGCTTGTGCCAGGGTTGCCTATGGAACTTTTTTCTTCTGCTGGAGATTTCTTGGCACTTTCCTGAAGAACATGCTGAAGAAAGGACGCGGTTGTTGGATTGGCCAAGGTGAACTTCAAGACCCTGTACAGTCACCACAGCGAGCCTGGCCTGGGCCCTGATGAGGATGGCTCCAATGTTCTCAAGCTCTTTCGGGAAGCTGCGCCTAGTCTCGAAGACTTTTTACAGAGATGTACAAGTAAGAGTTATCTCATGTAGGTCATCCAAGCTTTGTCCGGAAGTCCTTAAATCCCGCCTGCTACTGTAGATCCCAATGAAGATGCGAAGAATGAGCTGCAATAAGGAAATGAGCGATGCAGTGCTCTTCTTTGATGAGCCCCGCTCTTGGTTCAGTGCTCTCGAGGTTGTTGAAGCTGAATCATGTGCATCCCATGCCGACCTCACCATGCTGTAACGCCCCCTTGAGGCTGGCGAGTAGTTGAAGAAGCAGCTGCTTTCTTCTTTGCCGTTTGGTAGGCTTGCTCAGGTGCGAGTCGCTTTTCTCGCAGCGTTCCGCAGGGGGCAATTCTGAAATGACAGCTTTGCTGACTGCTATGGAGAGACTCATGGCTGAAAGAAACCAAAGTTCTCGTGAAAATGCTGAGGATGTAACTATGCTGCTGCTTTTGTTGTGCTGGAGTAGACTACTAAATAGGAACAGCAGCATGGGGGAGAGAGTCTGCCACATGTGCTGCTTCACCCGCTTGAGGATATGAGGGCATGATTTTCCTGGCCACGAACCGGCCGTTCGACCTGGATGAGGTTCTGCTGTACGAAGAGCTCTGTCATGGCTAGGTTAATCGAATTTGTGCGTGTTTGTCTTTTCTGCGGTTTCTTGGCTTGGGTGCAGTAGATGATTGATCCTGGGAGTAACACGGCTGATCGTCCAAGAAGCCTCAAGAGCGTGAAACATGTGAAAAACAGCGGAAAGCTCCCCTAAAACAAGGGAAACATGAAAACACATGGTTCCCACAAAAAAAGAAAGCAGATCCCGCAATGCAACACAGACTTTTTTCTGCATCCTCAGTGTCACACAACAGGTGCCAAAGCAGAAGCAGTCGTCCTTTCGGGTAAGATCATGTCAGCAAAGAGCTTGTTTCAGGACTGTCCTCAAGATCCCAGCAGTGTTCACAGCAATTCTGGTGAGAATGCTTTCTTGGTGCCAGTAGGAAGGGTTTAGCGCTCTGCCAAGATTTATGCATTGAACGTGAGAATCCATGCAGCGCACAGACGGTTGAACTCATGCCAGTTGTTTATTTGGCTTTGCTGGCTATGCAGGCCATGTATCGCCGGATTACCTCAGTCTTCACGTTCAGCAAGCCAGACCACATCCAGAGACTGGAGATCTGGAATCTTTACACGAAGACAGGCGGGAGACAGGATAGGGATTACGGTTTAGGCTTTGGGTTCAGCCCAATTGGGGGTGTATAGGGACAATGGAAACGAAAAGTGAGGCTACTAGCATACCAGAGACCTCAGCTTGCGTACAGGAGTGCCGCTGGCTCCCGGGATCGACTGGGAGAAGATTGCCATGAAGTTTGCGTTGACTGGTGGGTACATCAAGAATGCCATTGTGAGCGCTCTTTTGCTGGCTATCTCCCGCTGCTGCTCTGAATTTTGCCGCAGATTTTCTTCTTGCTAGACCATGCCTTGGTTTGGATAAACCATTGCGGGTGCCTCTCGCACAGGGGGGGGGTAGCGCAGCGGTTCATGTCATAGCATGGGGCGCTTTTAAAGACAACACCTTCTCCTATGCCAGCCAAGGCAACAACATTGAGCCGCAGGTGACAGAGGAAGACATCACAGGCGGTTGCATCATGCAGGCCAGGCCTGATGATTTTACGAAAGCCGGTTGCCCAAACTCATGTTTTACTGTTAGACATACTCATGGAGCGCGCTTTTGCCACACCACATCAACCTGGCAGGTACGTGGCTCTCTTCAGATGCAGAGCTTTGCCAAGCGACTGGTCCCGCGAGCAGGCGTTGCCGCTTTAGATAAGACTGGATTGAGGAAGCTCACGGGGATCGCACCAGCACACCACGTTCTCACCTTGCTATGGCGGGGAAGGAAAGGTTGGTCAAGTGGCAGGGAAGAGTTCAATCTTGCCCGCCTGCATTCAAACGCGTTTAGTATACTCTTTCTCAATACTGCCAAAGCATTCTGAGCAAAACCGTGGTTGATCTAAAGGTCCGTGCTTCATATGCTTGTGACGCTGTGTGCGAAGGCAACCAACCGCCAGCAGGTTAAGGTCTACGATGATCCTGGCAAAATCGGATCTGTGAAATTTGCGAATCGGCTTGAGTCATGCTGTCTTGCTCGCGATGATACACAAATGATGCCGCCCCGACTCCTTGTCCTCCAGAGCAACAGCTACAGCTTTTGCTACGGTCATCTCCTGGAGGGTACCCCGCACTGTTTCCTTATCAGCATCTGCTTCTGCAGCGGGCTCTCTCTTCTGAATCTGTTCAGCATTCACAGCCAGATGATGATGACGCGCGGTGATGGTGACGATGGAAAATTCTGGAGGTTCGGAGGAGGTATCGGCGTCTCCTCAGGTCCCGCTACCATGGCTTCCGTTGTTCAAGCCCCCTTGAGCCCCAAGCTGCCTTCAGTCAGGCTTCGTGTCTAGCATAAACCGCAACCATCTGGAAATTGGCCTTGACGTTGTGGATCAGACAAGGAGACAATTGGGACAAAAAGGAGGTTTGATTGACACCCGAAAGTTCACCTTTCTCATGATACCTGCCTGGCTGCAACCGGCTTCATTTTGGCGCCAGGCCTGGACTCCTTGGTACTGACCCCTTCGCTGAAGCAGACTCCTGGATCCGCAGATCAGTTGACTTTGTGTGCCTAAGCACAGCTGTCAAGCTCGTGCTGTGGTTGAATGGCTGCAGGAAGTTGCTGGACATAGTGGCTTTCGAAAAGGCGAGGCCGCTCCTGCTGGAGAACTGGGGCTTTGGTGATATTGGTGGCATGTCTCAAGTCACAAGTCGAGCCTCAGGTTTTGTCTAGATGCATTGGCTTCCTGTGCGGTCTGTTTCCATGAGATGACTGCCAACCGGTTTCCACACGTGTGACTTGCAGCAATTTCCAAACCTGCGGCCTGTAACCTTCTATCTTATACGAACGAAGCTGTGCTGCTTCAGTCATGTGGTAGTTGAAAGTATGTATCTTGCGGTCCGCTAGTCAAGTTGTTTTTGTAGTGGAGAAACTTTGAACTCATCTGACTTGATGAGGGAATCGCAACTCAACCCCTAGATCATTACATGCGCAGCTGGCATAAGTGGTAGGCTGCAGGGGACAATTGTATGTAGCACTCTATGCTTCCTTTTCCTGTTCAATTTCTGGACTATACCTGCACAGCCTTTCCCCTTTAAAGTGGCTTAAGCGTAAAAGTGAAGCAGCATCTAAGGCAGTGAAGGCCCTGGCAAAGTGGATGGCGTCACCAAGCTCTTTGGTTGATCCCCAACCTGTCAGGTATGACCCCGTGGTCACCACAGTACAAAATAGTAGCAATAGAAACAACAGTGATAACAACAATAGCATTAATAATGGTAATAAGAATGGTAATAATACTAATATATGCCCTTTGTGTGAGAAGCACCCGAGGCCCGTGGTCACAACAGCACTCTTCTGGGGTGGCGCTGGCACCGGGAAGACGGCAGTGGCAGAGGTTCCGTGCTACATCACACTAGCAATGCTCAGAGCTCCTTCAAGGGAGTATTATATAGGGGATTATATGGGGGACTACTATACAGGTTCAAGGACCAGAAGTTGAGACTAGATGTTGTTGACAGGTGGTCTGAAGATGTCTGAAGTTGATCAGTACATGGTGCAGTTTGACGTCCGGTCTCTCTGTGAGTCTGAGAGCTGCACCAAGTTTCTTAGCACGACATCAACTGGCAAATTCCACCTGAACATGCCGGAACATCCTTCGAACATCCATTCCCTTTATGATCTTTGTGTTTGAGCTGTATTTGGCTTGCGTATCTTGACCATACAACAAAGTCCTGTGCAAAGATGTGCTGCGTGGCCGTTGGCAAAATCGGCGGTGCCAAGCCACTGAACAACAGACGAACGGAAAGAGGACAAAACACCGCATAGAAACGGATACAGGGTCGGAAGCTGGCGAACTCCAAGAACCCCGAAGCAAGCGAGGCTTTGGGCTTTGAGTTTGGCCGGGCGCTGAAGGTGGTGAACTTCCCAGAGGCTCATCAAATGCATTCCAAATCTAAGAGTGGCAGAAGTATTTCTTGGCATTCTTACATGCCATGCCGGTATGCCTGACAGTCACATTTTGCCCATCAACCTCGCCTTTCGGTGTCAGGTGACTTCAGAGCTGCGGATGTCGAAGTCCAACGGGGCAAACTCTCTGGAGACCACGTTCGAGGAGAGCTCCTGCCCAAAACCCGACTCCACCCAGGAAGTTTGTGGCTTTGAGATTCTCTTCCTGGTGCAGTTGCATGCCAATCTTGAGCAAAACTGTTGCTGACAAAGTGTGTGTAGAACAGCTAGCCGAAGTCATGGTCTGCAGCAAGCCGTTCAAAGCTTCTCCAGCCGCGAGACCGTGATGTTTTTGTCGCGTCCTCGTGAGGAAGCAAAAGCTGCAGATGCTGTGCTTGTGATCGAGGGCATCCGACCAGATGCCTGGCCTCGTTAGATTGTTACACTATTCTCAGGTAGAGGCGTCTGCTTACGAAGAAGCTTGCGCAGATCTTTTATTTCTGGATTGTCTACCACCAGTGGGGAGTCGGCGTCACTTCTTGTATTTCCGCACGCGCCCACTTACGCTTCTCGAGCCATGTGGAGTCCTGCTGCATCTACCTCCTGCTTTCTAGACGGGTACCCTGATTGCACAATAGTTCAGAGGCTGAGTTCCAACCTTTCGCTTAATTTGCAGTGCTTACCGGCTCATGCCTACTGGTCGGCGACGGCCATGTCAGAGGACACGCATGCAGTTTGCACAAGATGTCCTTTGGAGACATTCCGGATGCTTGCAGACAGCTCAATGCAAGAGATCATGAGCACTTGGCCCGTGGTCCTAGAGGAACACAGCCGCGGTGTCCAAGGCCAGAGTAAACCCGCTTCAACAACTACCCGCGCTTCAACAACCAAGCTTCACCCACCACGTTTCACCCACCAACCCCGCTTCAACAACCACGCCTCACCCACCAAAACGACCGAACGGCTCACCAAAATCCACCCCACCGGCACCGGCACCGGCACCGGCACCGGCACCGGCACCACCAACATAACTACCACCGCCACCACCACCGCTACCACGGCCTAACCCCCTAAACCTTAAATCCATACACCCTAAACCCCAAATCCCTAAAGCCCTAGACCCCGAACGGTTGAAAGGTTTGCTGCAAGCATTGGAGACCGTGGCTGCGGCATATGGAATGTCTCTTAATCAAACCAAAACAGAACTCCTCATCAACCCCAGCCGAGACCTATCACAGTGAGATTCTCAGATGGTACTCCTGTTCAGACCACACTTCAAGCCAAATACCTAGGTAGCTTGATAGCCTGGGACGAACCCTTTGACATGGCCTTTACACGAGGAAGCCTTCAAAAGACTTAGATTAGTTTGGAATTCCTGTATCCCCATCAAGGCCAAGGCCAAAATCTTTCAGCCCACATACCTGCCCTCGTTAATCTATGGTCTTGACGCCCTTATGCTAATTTTTCCCATGCTCAAGAGAATCGACGGACAATACTACAGGTTCCTCAGGAGAGTAGTGGGTTTTACTGTTAAAGCTTCTTACCACTCAAGAAGCTGGTTGCCCAAACTTCCCTCTCAATTCCTGTTTGAGGCCCAGTATAAGATGTTTGTTAACGTCTTTTGCCAGGATAGAACCAGCCGATACATGCCGTCGTCTTGGGCCCTAATCATAAGGATGGAATCCTACTAAAGGGTCGTAGAAGGGGCAGTTTCCGTATTGGGTGGAGGTTTACTCCAAACGGTTTTTCCCAAACCTCAAGCCTGACCACTAGCTGTGAGACCCTCTTTCGTGCTGGCGCCTAAGCGCACGCGGAGCGAGCGTGCATGGCCATAGCAAAAATCCCGCACGTCATTCCTTAGGAGTGACTCCTGTCAGATCCTCGGCAGTGGCACTTTTCTCCAATCATAACTGAACTATATAGAGCCCTTGATATGCCCCCCTATTATAGGTTGTGCCCTCATCTTCAGCCATGAGCCCTGAAACCCTATTGAGTCTAGGGTTTAGGTTTTAGCCATGTAGGTGTTAGGGTTAGAGTTAAGCCCACGTGGTGCCATATCCTAATTGTAAGGAATGTGGCGTCTGAAGTCAGGTCGGGTCAGGTCGGGTGGTCAGAGGAAAAAGATGCCGGGTCAGGTGAAAGGTTTTGGGTCTAGGGTTTAAGGTCTAAGTCTAAGGTTTAAAGTTGGGGGTTGAGGGTTCCCGTAATAATTGGCTGTTCATGGGTGCGAATCCTGCTTTCATCTTGAGCCCAAGAGGTCGGGTCGGGTGAAATGGTTTTTGTGGGATGGAGGGCTTGGCAGCAACCTGGGTTCTGGGTCGGGTCTGGTCTTGGTGGGTAGCCAACAGTTTTTTTGGTGGACGAAGCAGAGGTTTTTGGTGAGCGAATCGGTTTTGGTGAGTCAAGCAGGGGTTTTGGTGAGTGGAGCGGGGGTTTTGGTGAGCGAAGAGCGAAGCAGGCGTTTACCTCCAAGGCCACAGAGACAACGTAACCACAACTCAGTTGCATCCAGACTCACAAGAGGAGGATGCAGAGGTGCCTGAGGCATGCCTGGCATCAGGACGCCCGTCGGCAAAAGCAAGCCCCTCTGAAGATGTACGAGATCGCTCATAAATACAGGTCCGATGCCTCAAGTAAGAAGTTTGGCTGACCGCAACTGCTGCAAATATGTATGATGGCAAACAGCACCTATTTGAGCGCAGAGGCTGTAGAGGAAGGTCTGCGCAGAGCTCACATGCAAGAGTACAAGCACCCTACCTGGACGGCTGACTGCTAACTTGAGCCATGATTACAGACTGAGATGCGAGTGATACAAGTGAACAGCGATTGCCAGAGTCTGCCTTCTTGAGGTTGGCCATGGATAGCAGTTTCTGCTGTCGCTCCTCGAAAACGTTGATCTCCATGCCATAGAAACTCGCAGAGGCTGCAGGGAAGAAAAATGGTATTGAAGGACCTGATGAAGATTGATCAAGGAAAGAGAAGCAGATGCAAAGAAAACATAGTGCCTCGAGATACCAAATGGGGGGCTCAAGCATCAATCCTGACAGCACGAAAATTCCAGCGCGCGCAGCCAAACACCATACGAGCGATTGCAAGAACGCCACGAAAGAGGAGAACATCTGAAGAGATGTACATGTACAGATGATAAAGGAGAACAGAAAAAGCGTGATGTAGGAATGACACGTCCTGTGCAACCCCGAAGATGGAGGACCCAATGAGTTGCATGTTATGTTGTTTTCGTCGTCCAGTATGGGGCCTCCATGCCAGCGTACATAAATTACATAACACATCCTTTGGACAAGATTTCTGAGGAGCTTGCCTAAGTGCACTGCGCCACTGGGTTTTCCCGCAAACCTGACAGCATTCCTGGCAATCAATCCGGCAGTAGACTTGTTTGTGGAAATATGTTTACGTTATGCGGTCCACTGAAACTGACCGCATGATAAGAACTTAGCTAAGCTTCATTTTGAAGAGCGAACTGCGTCGAAAAGAGACTTGGGAGGCTGCAGCTTCTGTGCACTTTAAAGTCTGTGGACAAGCCAAAGTTCCATGTCTTGCAGCAAAGGAGAACTTCCTTGATGATGCAGACAGTGGACTGGACACGACTTTTCAGCAGCTAGCGTTCCACATCGAGCGCTTCTCCGGTGTGGTGCTGCTGCTGGTGACCTCCGATGATGTGTTCCGCTTGCAGCTCCTGCCGCAGGCAGGGCCTGATTGAACTCGTCCACATTCGTGCGCTGAGACTTCAGGAATTTGCCCGCCTGGTCAAGTGGCTTTGCCGCAGCACGCTCCGGCTTGTGCGTGCAGTTTGGGTGCTCGGGTTGGTCTGTCTGGAACTGGGCGCGTCAGTGCTCAGATCCTGCAGAGGTCTTTTTGGAGTAATGGTGGCTTGGCTTTGCGATGTTGTGGCATCCAGGTTCTTGGTCGTCTTTGACCATCCCAGTGCAGAGCAGCGTGTTGCGCTGTGGCGCTCAGCGCTGCCACCGCGTGTACCACTTTCAGGGGAGGTGGATTTCGAGGATTCGGGTCTGTCGGGCTACGCGAGTACCGCACGAGTGAGAATCGATAGTACTTGTAGCGAGGGCAGCAAAAACGTTGTGTGCAGAGGGCTGCTGGAGCATGCAATCAAGAAAGGGGCCCGTAAAGGAGCTGGGAGGGCGCTTCGACCTCAACGCAGACGCCATCTCCTCGGCAGCCTTCCGTGCGGCAGCGGCAGCAGTGCTCCGTCAAGGAGATCAGCGGCAGGTGATGCGGGAGGCGCGAGGTTGGGAATGTGTGGCTGGAGAGCTAGGGCTGCTTGAGCTTGATTTGGAGGCAGCAACGTTTGTGTGTGGGCTTCTGTATTTGTGTATCGCGTAAATACGTGTGGTGACACGTGCGAAATGCAACCTGAGCTTCCGCCTTTCTTGGTGCCGCTGTCCCTGCTGAAAAGCGGAACCAACCGCAATGAATTTGACAGTTGTAGGATGATTCACGACATGCTGCCTGAGCTTCCCATTCGCTGCAGGACTTGGTTTCTGCTGCAGAGCTTGAACTTTCATTGCTGGACAAGTCGAAGAGTGTTGTGAGCTCTCGGCCGTCCATCGAAGAGTTCCTCCGAAAACACCGCTATAGTGAGCCTAAGCAAGCAGTGCCTCATTTCGATCCTTTCCCTATCTGTCGCACGTGATATACATGCATATGCTCCCGCAACCTTAGGATGCGAGCAGCTTCCACAGGGTGTATTTGCTCAAGGAAGAGCGGGGAGGACGCCGATCTTGGAAAGGCCTGCCTGAGAAAGGCCGTATCTTTCTTTAGGGGACGAACATGTTGGCTGTTTTTGAAGCAGGCTGCGAGCGACTCTGTTTGCAAGTGCAAGCCTCCGAGCTTGGTCGTCTCTTCATTCCGATCTTGACCTTGGACGGCGTGGAGGGATCCTATCCCGAAATGTGCTCCCGAGGGCATTCAATAGGTTTTGAGGTGTTGGTTCTTAATCGGCCTACAGCAAGGTCTTTAAGTACGTCCGAGTAGTGAAGTTTGCCAGGCAATGAACAATCATTCATGCTCGCCTAGTGAAGCTTGTATGATATCTGCACTGTCCCCATTCTTCTTCCGGCGGCTTTTGCAAGCCGCAAGCCGATAGATGCATGATTTTGTTCTCGAGAAGCTTTGGTTTGCAATTGGCGGTCCCAAAACATACTTGGAGGAAAGAGCCTTTGCTGCGACGCCAGTTAGAGTACTGGCTGAAAATAGGTTTTTGCACTTTGGGAGGTTTGACCAGCATCCCAAGAACATGGGGCTTTGCTTCAGCATCGCTCCAAGTGGTCGTGATGTGCTGCTCATCGAGGCCGCATTGCCTGGTTAAGCTTGGTTCTGAACAACTAGTGAGCTAGTGACTCAGCCATCAGGGTTCTTTTTCCAGGACGCTGGGCCTCGTTACCCATGCTTTTGATGATTGATATGATTGCTCATGTAACCTTTGCGGCAGAAGCCATGCGGTGGTCAATCTTACGGCAGCATCTAGCTTGACGCTCGTGCAATTGCAGGCGCAGGACAGACTGAGCCAAGAGGATCTAGAAGGCCAGCAAGTTCCAATTGCGGCACCATTGCATGCAGCACATGATCATGTTGGAGGCAGCATGTACTGGAACGCCAGCGGCGGGGGATGCAGCATGCGGCCCGGCCATATCGCGAAACTTGAGCCCGTGGCACAGAATGGGATGGAGGACCCCTTGATGAAATGCATGTATTCACGGAGCCCAGACTTCTTTGCAGGAGTTCCTGCTAGACCTGACGGACTGGCTCAAGCGCTTCTCCGAGTATTTCAAGGGAGACGAGGCGCACACACAGATCCTAGCTTCCTGGCTTCTGACCCTTGATTCGTTGAACATCGGCCGGAACGTTGCAACGTGGCGCATGCCGCGTGTGAATCTGAGGAAATGAAGGGTTATTCCTCGAATTTCTTGGTGCGCTGCTCGACACAGCAGCCCTCCAATGTGCCGGTGAAATCTGCGAAAGGATCGCTGACTGTCTACTATACAGCGCCCCAAGCAGCAGACTGCATCCCGTTTCATGTTGCAACTGTTGCGTAGAAGCAATGGTGAGCGCCCACAGAGAGTTTAGTCCATCTCTATAAGCATGCAAGGTGGCATTCTCAGCATTGCCAGAAGTGCCCATGGTGCCACGGCCCTCTGACCCTCGTGTGGGATATTTCACGAATGCCATCCTCGTAGGTGGGCCTCGGCAGGCGACGACGGTCCAGCACGTAATTTCCAGGTGGGATCTAACGAGGCACCAGCAGCTGAAGTACGTCATTGACCGTGCGGTCCCAAAGCTGTACCTGGGCCTAGCTTGGGTTTCAATTCACCTTTTTTCTGCAACGGATTCAAAATTCAAAATGGTGATGCTGTTGAACAAAGAGCGACCCCAAATGCAGGCTGACACCCCTCTAATAATGTCCCTGCAAACTCGAATTGTGGGCATGTGCCTGTGCGCCAATACATTGCTACCTACATCCCCGCAGTTTGGGCGTGAGGCTTTACACCAGCAGCTTCAAATGAGCCTGGGAAACTTTACTTCACCACTCAGGTAAGCTTGCTTGAAAACAATATGGCTCTCGTGGGCCGCAGGCCGAATAAAAGCACAGTTCTTAAAGACTAGCATACCTGAGCTAGGTACCATGAGACGATCAAAACGGGCGTCCATGCATGGAATGCAGCGTTCGAGTTTGTGTTGGGCCGCGCGGTGCTTCACTGTGTTGCGCCGGATGATAGCGACTACCCAGAAGAGTACCAGCCAGGCGATGGTCGGCATATCTCCATTTTCATGACGAATCCCTCCACCAAGGGCTTGCTGGGTTATGGGCCAAGCGCCTTTGATTATCGTAGCGGTGAGATCCTAATGGCAAGCGTTGTCCTCGGCTTGAAGTCGCACGTAAAAATTCCATCCGATTTCTCGGAGTCTTTGTTCAAATCGCCGGACAGCACCTGCTGCCAGCAACAGCTGCTAGATGCAGATGACCCTGATGTGATGAAGTATCTGTCGCTGGGTCATTGTTGGAAATCATGTCTAATCCCAACACGGTTTGTCTGGTATGAAGTACGGGAACCCCATAAGCGACCGCAAACGCAGTGCCAAGCTGCATATCTGATCCAGGTTGGAGACTGTCGTGCACGAGGTAGGACACACCCTGGGCCTGCGACACAACTTCATCGCGGCGGAGGATGGGCACTCTTCAGCATCCTGATGACAGCCCTGTCAGTTTTGCCTAGGGCAGCCTTTCTCAGGATTTCCTGTTCTTACCGTAGGTTTCGAAAACTTATATGATAGCGCTGTCCAACACCCAACTAGCCGGCATTCAATTCCAAAAGGGTTGCCTGTATCTTCTTGCCGGCAGCAGTTGACACCAAGGTTATGGACTACCCGGATGATCTAGACACATCCGATCCGTCAAAGCCTGTGTTTGGGGGGCACTTCCTCGGCGGACCCGGGCGATATGATAAATATGCCTGCACCTTACACTTGAGAAACCTGAAGCAGCACTCGCAAGCCGTTGCTACCTCATCGTTGCCGGAGCATGCCCGAGGCAATCAGCTACGGTTACACGCCTCTGGATACCGAAGTTCGGGGACAGCGTCATTCCAAGCTGGAGCTGCTGGCAAATGGCCAGTCGGTTGAGGAGGTCCACTTACATGCTGTAGGTTTCTTCAGGCTCCAGGTTTTTAGCCGACCGGCGCTGACGGATTCAACGCATTTGATGCATTTTCACGCGAAGTTGTGCTGAGCTGAGATGTCATGAGGAGTTGTCAGCGGAGCCTCGGAACCCACTCTTCGCCTCTGATGATGACGTAGGCGCGAGACGGCGCAAGGTGTTCAGGGTTGGGGCTTTAAACTCAACTGCCAACCTGGAAGCAAAGCCTATGATATCATACGTTAGTAGCATCTTTGAATGCGTTTGCATGCATCGCTGGTTAAGATGAATGCTAGCGCGCGTCCGCATCGGCTGGCATGCAGGCATGCCAGACAGCAACCAGACTGTACAACAAGCAAGCCAGGATTTGGGATCAGTTTGGTTTGTGCAAAGCAGAATTCTGCCTAGATATCGCAAAGTTTCAGATAATTAGTTGCGCAATCGGAACCCTTCAGCATGCAGCCTTGGCAAATTCAAGTTGTCTAGATTTCCTGTCAGCCGGACGTGCTCGTGCTCCACCAAGAGCTTCGAAGGAAAAAGCAAAAAGATTAGCGATGACTAGCGGTCATCTTGAGTCATGATTCCTAACGCCTATCAAAGTATATAACCTCCCTACAGTACAATCCCCAATATTCGCACCTTGATAATGCCGAACGTCGGAGAGAGCGGTAAGTAGAAATGCGTTTCTAGCCTTGCTTCCCATGCCTTTTCACATGGCATCAGATCGGTTAGTCTTGTTCGGCTTAGCTTCCAGCTCCCACAGACATACAGGCAGCATCCAAGCATGGGGAACTCCTGTCAGGACAGTGGGCTGGGGTATTTGCCTTCTTGGTGCAATTGTTTTAGCGTTAAAGGCTTTGGGTTGAGGGCGTACCTCGAAAAGAAAATGGCCTACGTGCGATCTGTGTAAAGCCAAAGATGGCATGACCCTAAACTCGCTCAAACACGCAGGAATGCTTCCGGTATTTTGTGGGGGGTGCGGCGGCCAGCGTCATAGCCTGAAAGCGCAGGGGAAAAAGGGGAACATTACTGCCAAGTACCATGTGAATGCAGCAACACCTGGTTTGCAATCGCGCGAAACATCAAAATAAGGGTGGACACACCCCGATTGTTGTATCCACCTGTCAAAGGAAGGCAGCCAGCCCCAAGTGCCGACCTTGCCTGTGCAATAGCATCGAATTCAGACCAGTTCCTCTACTCAAGAAGCCGAAGCTCTTGCACAGAAGCATGGAAGCCATGCCGTCAACACGACCAGATGGTAAGGAATGACTGAATCTACTTTGAGATCACACTTCCGTGAAACCTAAAGAAACAAGTGAAAGTTGGTGAGGTGGCCTGGACCCCCGTGTGCAGCAGCGTTTGGCTTCCGTCGAGCGCATGGGCCGCTTGGCTGAGCTCATAGGTACGTAACAACAGGCCGCGACGACAGGTCGTGGAAAAGGGCAGCAGGGGCACCACAAGAAATCGTTTGATCCAAGGCAACATGCAGACATGTCCGAACGGAAGTGTGCTGACATTAATTGGCATCTATGATGTGTGGTCATATGTGTACTACGCTAAGTGTAGAGGGGAAGCTGGAAGCACCACGGACCAGAGAAGCAACTCCGCAATGACAGCTAGAAATTGCCGGCATCAAATGAGAGTGGTGGACGAGTCGGGAGCAGACATCTTTCCAGCCTGCAGGTGTTGACAAAATCCTTTGGGCGCTGCAGCGTCGCAAAACGCTGCTAGAACATGTGCAAAGTTCACACGTGGATTGCATCTGGTCCGCAGTTTGGCCACGTTCAAACAAAGCTGCTGTGCTTGTAGCCGAGAGCAGCCTAGCAGGTCCGCTGCGTGCTGGAGAGGGAGAGGACGAGGGAGAGGGAGAGAAACAAGAGAGAAAAGCAGAGTCTACTGAAGGAGAACAAGATGCACAACTACTAAGAGCGGTAAGGGCGGCCTGAGGCAATCTGTACAGCCAGCGGGTGTTGAACACCTTGGAGCCTCTAAGCTGCAGATTCGACCATGTAAAAAATCTCCAGCTCCGTCCATCTGAGGGGTGCGTCTAGGCTTTGTTTTTCAACAACTAGATTTTATGTGTACAGGGAGTCGGAGTTCAAAGACGGAGCAAGAGGGTGCGAGGAAGTCTCCGGTGATTCCCGGGCCCGACTGCAACCTTCAAGATCCGAATTCCACAGGATGGTTGCACACGTGATCGCGCGTCCATTTTGTTGCCAGGATTTGTGCCCGTGCCGTGCTGGCTGCGGGCGCTTACATTGGGGGTGCCTTGGTGGACGCCCGGCGTAGTGGCGTTCAGCGCGTGGAAGCAGACGCAGCTCTGCGTTACGTCGTGGCTTGGATCACTCAAGGAGATGCAAGCCTTGCGGATGCTGCTCTACATAGCTTGCGTATGCCTAAATAATCCGAACCTCTTCTTTTATTTCCAGGTGGTGTGCATGTGGCTCAGCAGCTCGCAGAGAAAGCCCACCCAGGTCCCTCCAGCATTCTGAGGCTGTCGTCTTGAACATGTTGGTTGGCCCCGTCTTTCGCCTTGATGGCCCGGAAAGCGACCGCCTGCTTGTCAGGCATCTTCGCAGTTTTCGCGCTTTAGAGGTTTGATTCTTTTGTTTCGTGTTCTGCGCTACAGTTAGGTCTGAATTTGCAATGCCTAGGGACCTAGAGGGCGTTGTACACCTGTAGATAGCTGAGCTGTGGAAGGCGGGAGGGCGAGTACGGCGTGGTGCGAACAAGTGTATTGGAGCTCCACGGGCAGGTGCTTGGCTTTGCTTGTCCGCCCATCCTGTGCTTGTCCTGTCATGTGGGCTAAGAAGAGCCTAATGAAGTCAGGACCACTTCGTCTGGTGTACATGAGGTGTTGATTGGGGTTCCCAGCAGGAAGGTTGATGTCACATTGACCTCAGGCGCTTTGATGTGGCCTCACAGTGACAGTAGACAATCAAGTTTCTAAGGCTTGCGAGAGCATCCTGGGCCGATTGCTTGACCCAAGCGTTCTAGCGCGCCATGAGGGACAGCGCGAGACCGCCGTGGAGCCCAGGCATCCTTCATGGACCCTGAACTGATGGAGATTATGTGTGAATTTGGGATGCCCTGCTTTACACCAAGACTGGCAAGTTGTCTTCAAGTTACAGCCTGCAGGCCTCACAGTACGCTGGAGCTGCTGTCGGCACTGGCGTTTGGCAGCTCCACTTCATGCAAGTGTCGACGCAGGTTTCTAAAGCATTGAGGTTGGTCATTCCTTTTGGGTGCTTGTTCGCGCCTCGCTCAGCTCAAAGCCTCAAGCCTTCAAAGCCTTCGACGGACTATGCAAGCCAGAAGCCGACATTTTTGAGGCATGCCGAGTGGCTTTGACATGGGACCTGCGAAGGAGTTGGACAAGGCAGCAAAAGGGGCAACCTATATAAATGGCTTATGAACCCAGAAGAGTTGTTGGTAGCAATGAGGTAGATTTGGAGTGTGAACATGTGATCAGGTGCCGGATGGCCTGCTTTGGCCCCTGCGACATGACTTCCGTTTGGAGGAGGCACGATTGAATGCCCACATTGCCCAAGAGTTGGGCCGTACTTGTCCTGCACAGCCGAAGGCCTGATGGTAAAAAAAGGTTGACTACAAAGAATACACCAGAGTACAGCTACAAGAAGCCGCAACACGAAGTGTCAATTTGGGAGCAAGCAGTGCTTCACGGTGATGACTTTTTTCAGGGCATGGTGATGCTAGGCGTGCAGCTCAATAATGTCGCTGTGGGGCACTGGGCAAGCTTGAAGAATCCTTCGATCGCCCTTGTGGCAATCTGGGGCAACCTTAGACTTTTTGGAATTTTAGAACCTTGTGTTGACACGGAGATCTGCACAGCAAGTCTGTAGCCTGAACTGCATGACCTCTGTACAGTTTAGCGGCATACCCCCTTGGATAGCCCGCGCAATGAGGGGATCACCAGAACCATCCAGAACCCAAAACACAGAGGTGCTTCAAATCGCCCACAAAGCCACTTGACCAGGGCCAAAGTGCAGCCGAGCTGCGCGCCGCCACAGAGGACCCTTTGGCATGTCAGGCCCGCTTAGTGTCTCGGCAGCCTTTGGCGTTGCCATCCTCACCTCGTCTTAGTTGCCATGAAACACAAGATGGAAAAAATCCTCCGGGAGCATGAGCTTGGCGTGGCTTATTGAGGCGTTTGCTAAGTTGGTCAACCACCTCGCACGAGATCCGGCGGTGCACGCCCTAGTCAGGTGGGAGCATGCATGGGTTGCAGTGAATTAAAGACTACCTCACAGCTGTTGTTCTCCGAAGAATTGTGACAAGGGAGCAACCTCCGGAGGCATGAGTAGTGTAGCAACGAGTTCCTGAGCGAAGGTCCGTTCATGGACTGAGCCAAATGTAATTTCATCTGCTTGTTTCTCTTGGCCCCGTAGCTCAATCACTGTGCTATCATCAGCCCTGGGGTGATCAAGCTCGAGCTGGTAGATGCTTGTACAGTCATCAAGGCAACTTCGAAGTCAATGATTTTTGGCCGAGTACCGCTGTTCGCATTAGCCATTCGTTCCGAGCACTGGGGAGGTCGCATGCCATGGCCTTCGTCCTGATTGTCCAAGAGTGCCTCCAGGGCCTGAAGGACCGGTCAGACCTGGGAACCTTGGTGCAGGCGAGCCGGAGGGCAGCGCTTTCTCGCACTTCCAATCCTCTGAGCTTGGAGTTGAATTCTTCGAGCTTTACGAACTCCTGTCTTGGGCCAGTGCTGCTCAGGCGCATTGGGGCCTTCTGCTCGAGGCCTTGAAAGAGAAGCGTCGACAAGGCGAGAGCTCAGACGACGCAGAGCTCGTCGTGCTGATGGGAAAAATGTGCAGCGGGTTTCTGAAGGGTTTGCCAGCACCTGGCTCGACGTGAACTGTTTGGCCGGTGAAGTTCGTTGTCCTGAGCAGCATTAGCTGGGCTCTAAACGATGCCACTAGCGGCCTCACACCATGTAAGGGAGGAGGTAGAACATGGTAACTTGTAGGACGTTTTGGACATATGGGTAGCAAGCGAAGTATGGCCAACATCAACCACACCCTTCTGCCACGCATCTGCGCCTTGCAAGAGCACCTTGGGCTTGCCTGACCTCTACCCCACCCAGCCAAGCCCAAGACTCTGTAGCCTCCCACCCAGGCATCTGTCAGAATCTTGGAACGTATTGGAACCCTTCTAGGTTTTCTCGTCCCCATGCAGAAAGCTTTTGGAGCCATGGGCAAGGAAGGGATCGCACTGCCCACATAGAGGCGAATTGCTGCGGCCTCGACCCTACTTATAAAGCTTGGCACAGAAAAGTCCTCCATGATCCCCAGAGTTGAGGTCCGATGCCTGTGCCGCGAAGGTTTGGGGGCTCCGTTGTGGCAAGATTTGAAGCTGCACCTTGCCGTGCTTGCTGTGGAACAGCGTGGAGAGAGCCTTCAGACATGCGAACGAACGCGGAGCTTTGCCCAGGCACGGAAGCAGCAAGGCAAAGACACTGCATTCCGGGAAGTTGTTTGGACCTGGCATGAAGAGGACCCGGCCGAAGCTAAGACGCGAGTTGCATCAAGTGAGACAAGCTTTCAGCCAGCTTCAGCAAAAGCAGTAGCGGCCAGCAGCACGCCGTGATTGCACTGCAGAGACCTGACCAAACCCGAAGTCCTCATAGCTGGGTGGAACCACTTCCTGTGCAAGAGCCTCGATTTCGGGCGTTCAAGGACGCCCGGCCCGTCCTGCTGCCCAGTTCTCTGAAGAACCACTTTTCAGAGGGGGCGTGCTTCGTCTTGATTTGCGAAGGTTCAGTCACATGCGCAGAAGGGGATTTCTCAGCTGCTCTGCCAGGGCTTAGGGCTGGCTGGACTTGCGATGGTTGTGAGTAGTGAAGGGAGATCATCAGAGAACGTATTTTTCGAGGAGTTGTAAGGGGAATTGGGCTTTTGCAGTGCAGGCTCAGCCTTCCTCTGCCAAGCCTGGAACGACATAGCCAGGGTTAGGATCCAGCCCTCCTGCTATGCCCACGTATCCGATCACACGCAGCCCCCTCAACCCTCCTCAACACAGTTCAATGCCCCCAGCCGCAACCGAGATTGGTTCGGATCAAGTTCTCCGACAGGCCCGACAGACAAGACTTTCCGAGCCTCAGCAAGCATGTTGCAGGTGTGCTTCTTGTCCAGCTTTCGGCATAAGTTTGCATGGACACTCCCCCGAAATGGCTGGAGCACAGGTTTTTTGCTCGCGCTCATGCCGAGAGTTTCTCAGACGACCTCAAGACTGGCACCATTTCGATCGCAAAGTCGATTGTCAATTCCGACCCCTGGTCTGCAGGATTACAGTCTTTACCCACGTCTCTTTTGTTGCTTCATGTTGCAAGCGGAAGCATTCAGCGGTTCTGATCCTAGACATGCAGTCACGAAATCGTCCCTGAATTTAGGTAGAGCCGCTTCTGCTGACCTTCTGCGCATCAGGGAAGTTTTTCGTGCCTGAGGCCGGCCTCATGGGAGATCCAGAGAAGAGGGCTACTCTGTCCGAGGCGGAGGAGAAGGACCCGGAAAGTCCATGCTGATTTTGTCACCTCATTCTGAGAACGATGGATTTTGTCCTGGGCCTCAGCACATCATCCTTCGCGACTTTCTTCTAGCAATCAACTGCAAGGATGCGGCACTGAAGGAGATGGTCATGGTGATCGGCGACACATACATGTCGAAGCGTGACTTGAACGCTGTTGCAAACCTAAACCGGTTTCAGGATGATGCAGGATGCCATGCCCCACCGCCTGTCACCGGCTGCGAAACTGAGCTCATAGGATTGCCTGGCATGGACCCATGCAATCCAACCTTCGCCAAAATATGCTCCTGGAATCAGAGATCACTACTCTGTGATGCAAGATTCAGGCGACCTGTGGCAGCTTCAGCTGGCAATGATGCAGCATAGGGGCCGCTTGATTTATCGCGGCTTCCGGCGGAATTTCTGCGAGCACGTCCCTTCCAGCAGCATTGAACCATGGCTGGCAAAGGCGAGCGGGACTCTGTGTAGGCTGCGCAAAACGAAGACGCATAGCAGGCATAGCAAGCCTGAGTATTGCCATGTTTTGCCATGTCTTGCCTTCGTGGATTTGATTGAGGAAAGGCTCGTCTCCTTCAAAGATGGAAAGCCTGTTGCTTGCGGCATGGTTGGTGTGAAGACGGACGTTGCTTTCAGGTGGTGGCCTTATAGATCTCAGTTCAGAAAGCACGCAGCGTGGGTTTTGATGTCATCGGACATGTGGCAAGGTCATCCAGCACGCACATGTTTTTACTCATCGAAGTGAGTTCCGAGCTGTGCCTCAGCTGCACTCATTGTGAGGGCAGCGCTC
Source organism: Symbiodinium pilosum (assembly GCA_905231905.1). NCBI lineage: Eukaryota > Dinophyceae > Suessiales > Symbiodiniaceae > Symbiodinium > Symbiodinium pilosum. Next base: position 2,618 of record CAJNIZ010001946.1, on the reverse strand, counting down.
GAGAGAACCATCCGCACCTGTAGCTTGCAAGTCCAGATTCGAGAAAGGTCGGACAGGAAAAGACCTAGCAGCAGCACGTCAAAGCACGCACAACGGTGTGTTGCACAAAATCTGGCAACCGTCCCATATTGCCTGACTTTGAAACCGAGACAACTAAACTGAATAGTGCGTCTGCGCAGTCAAGTGGAGTGTCCCCAGCAGAAGGCATGTGGTGAATTCCACAAACCCTGAAGGTTTTCCTTCGGTCTTTTCGGGCGGTACTACTGGGAGGTGTTGCTGGAATGCTTTGGCAGCAGCCTCAGGACTCCTGCGAGGGTCTGGTATGTCCGTGGCAAAAGGATTCCTGAAGAATACCAGAAGTAACTAAGGCCAGTGCCTGGAACGGGCCTGCGCAGTGCCATCCGGAAAGCGCAGCACCAGCCACTTCCTACGCATCGTGCTCTTTGCTCGGGCGAAGGACGTGGGCACGAAGCGGAAAGGGTTTGAAAGCATTTCTCACAGCCCTCTCCTAAATGCTGCGCTGACTGTTCATTTCTGATCTGGCCGGGCAGTAAATCGGCACCAGAGGTAAAGCAGCATGCAACACAATTAGAATTCTGATGGCGAAGGAGGAGGATGATTTGCCAAGGCCTGCCGTGCAAGTTTGTTGAGACAACTCTTGGCCGCAGCCCAAAGCTTGCCGTGTTGCCAGGTCACCGAACCGCCAGGCTTTCACAGCTTCAGGGCCTCGGGAGGATCAGAAGGACCCGAAAGCACACCACCCATCCACGAGGAGTTTCAAGACGATAGCTGTAGGAGTGCAGAAGCACGAACCAAGCCATTAGCCTCAATAGTTGAGCCGAAGGTATGAGGTTCCAGGAAGACCTCCCGGTCTCAGTACCTGGGTTCAGCAAAGCAAGCTCAGGCTGTCTGGGTCAGGCGAAACGACTTCTGAAGAGTGCGGCTAGGTGAGGTACAAGCAACATTCCAGAAGGTACGTCTGAGGCCTGGCAAAGGTCGGAATGACAGAGGGTTCTTCGTTGTTTGAGAGTGGCTAACCAGGCAGGCAGATGGATTGGTGTTGGGGTGTTTGACTCGGATGTGACACTCAACCACATAGGGGTGATGGGTTGAGGCAGTGTTCCCACACGAACTGCTCAGCCTTTGCTGCGCTGATGCTTGCTAGGACTTCTACGATGTGATTTTTGAGGGCTACGCATCCACAATGCCACCAGCACGTGAGCTCCGAAACAGAGTGACTCGGCAGCTGTTCAAAGAATAGCAGGTAGCTTCAAAAGATGCAAGTGCTGCAGCGGTGATTGCGCACCTGCTGATAGAAGGGCTGTGGAAGCACCAGTATAGAGAGTAGAACTGGCTAGAGCCTGTCACAATAGAATAATAAGTTAAGCACGACTCGTAGGGCTCTCCTGCAGCGAAGGTGGCACGTGTTTTTCTCACGCTCATGGAGGAAGAGGACTTGTCCTGCCCAAAGACGTGCAGTTTTGATGCTCGCACGACCCAGGAAGTTACTATTCTGACTTGGGCTTTGCAAACGTGAAATTTTGGTCAGGGAACGGCTGAACTGCATGGCCAAGCTGTCCAAGACAATTGTCAATGCCTCTCGGGAAATGTAGCTTCTGCATGGCCTGGCGGGAATCCGCCGGAAAAGAAGCTTGTAAGTAAGAGTAGGCAAATCTTTTGGGCAATTGCCTCCAAACACATGGTAGCCTTCTCCAACCTCTGATGGCTGGAACCCCCGTTCCACTCGCACATTGCAGTCAGTTCTCAATCCCAAGCTGAAACCAAATGGGAGGACCGCTACAAGCGAGACCCTGAGACATGGGCAAAAACGCGCCGTGACCCGCGCCAGGACGACTCTAAAGCTGCGTGGCCAAAGCAGCATGTTTTGCGTCCAGTGGGCCATCTGCTAGCAGCAAACTTGAAATTTCTGACTAGCGGTGCAGCAGCACCGGGTTTTCCAACGTGGGTGTTCAAGTATCTTCGTGAATTGCCAGTCTGGAAGTCAAAAGGTCAGCTGCAACATAGCAACTCAGTACCTTCGATTCGGGTGAAGGAGGGAGATTAACATAAAAACAACTTAAGGTCTAAGCGCTTGAGTTGTCGGGCAGGGTCCCCGAGGCATCCTGCTGGCGAGGAATTCGATGCGGCGAGCTGGTTGAGTCGCATCAAGGCATTGCAGCGGATACGGTTGCCAGCAGGCATGTCACGAAAGCTAGCTCCTAAGAGCCTGCGGAAGTCTTGTCTCCTAGAGCCTTTTGGACCCTCTAGTCTGATTTTATTTTTCGAGCGAGGACCCCCCAGGATTTGCTGATTTGTTGCGACCTGTTGTCAAATTATGTCAAGTTGTTCATGCCATGAAGGTTTAATTTCGTCGGAGAAATCTGGATGGCAAACGGCCGAGATCTCCATTACAGGGAGGGTTCCCGATCCTGAACGCGAAAGAGGCGTCTTAACATCGCCAAAGATGGAAGTGAATTAGATAAATCGAAATACAATCGATCAGACATTCGGTTTAGTTGGTTGTTGGTCAATGTTTTGTATGTGTGTGTGTTTTTTTTGGTGCGATTGTTGGTCGATTTTTGGCCGTTATTTTATTTTTTTTTATTTTTTTTTTTTTT
>CAJNIZ010001945.1:0-27529 GCA_905231905.1 Symbiodinium pilosum | reverse complement strand
TCAATTATCATCCTGATAAATCAAACCCCAAGTAGTTTCCCGGAATTTTGGACCCTTAACTTCTCACAGCACCAACCAGTTCATGCACACGAAGCCCTGTAAAACGCAGTACTTTAGCAACTTGTCGTACAACTCTGCAAGCCCCAAACACGTGCGATCAATTAGCATCGTCACGCCTAGTTGTAGTAGTAGTAGTAGTAGCAGTAGTAGTACCATGATTATGATCATTCGTATGATTCTGTTTATTGCTGCTGTAATTCTTTGTTGCAACTATTCTATTTCGATTCGCTATAAGCTTGTCAACATGTCAGTAGCTGGCTCTAAGTACCACGAGTCAGAATTTGCTACGGGGTTTGGTTTCGGGTAGCTAGTACTTGACTCCTGACTGGGGGTCCCCGGTGCACAGCAAAGCACTGCACCTCCTTGCACAGATTTGACATGGTTTTGATGTGTAGAAATTCAAGCGAGTCTAATTCAAGTACGGATTTATGTATATGGATTACACATGTCATGCAGCAGGATTTCAGTGAATTGGCCGCATAACCTGGGTGCCAGGCACCAACACGCAAGCCCATGCAGTTGAAGGAATTCAGTATTGGACTCTGATCCACGTTGATCCAGTGCTCCGAAGTCCAAGGTTTTCCCAATTGGAACTGGCACTTATATCCCATATTGAGACCTGGGGGGAGGCTAGAAGCACGGATAGTTCTGTGATTATTGGGTAAAAGATGCCCTGAGCCTAACATGCCTCCGGACTACAGATGGCATTTGGCAAGGGAATCCGACTTTTGGGACTCTGGGACTCGTGCCCATGGTAAAGAGCCCCAGCGCTGCAGCAGATTCTCCAGTTCTTTCCCGGCAAGTTCGCACGGATCGGCCCGAAGCCCTAAGGTTTCGGGTCTCTGTACTATTGGGGCCCAGGGCTTAGGGTTTAAGGTCCCCAGCTAGTTCACAAACAAGAAGCTTGGACAAGCCCATATCGTTCGGGATTGCTCTTAAGGGTCTTAGTTTAGGTTGCTGAAAAGCAGCCCACCCTTGGCAAGGCGAAGACTCAAGCGTAAAGCAGGGCAAGCCGGAACCCATAGCATCCCCAAAGCATGTTAAGAGTTAATAGGGTTTAAAGTGTAGGGGCCAAAGCATCCAAAACGGTCCAAGCCCTACCTAGACTCTTACACCCTACGCCCTTTCTCTGTCCCTAACTTCTTGGCAAATATCTTCTATGTACAAAATGAGGCCCCGAAAAGATTTCTGAAAGACCCCTTCCCTCCTCCCTAACCCTTGAAGGCCTAAACCCAAAAGACTCTAAACCCTAGAGCCCTAAACCCTGAAAGAAACTCCAAACCCTAAAGCCCTAAAACCCTAAATCCGACCCCTGGCCCTCGGGGCTTGGTTGATAGGAGCTCCCGGACTTCAGCAAGCAGAGATTCCTGAGGATTAGGGTTTAGGGGGTTTAGGGGACTTAGGGTTTAGGGATTTAGGGTTTATAGGGATTTAGGGATTAGGGTTTAGGGATTGAGGGTTTGGGGATTGAGGGTTTGGGGATTTGGGGTTTGGGAGTTGAAGGTTAGAGTTTAGGGGTTTTGGGTTCAGGGACTTAGAGTTTTAGGTTTAGTGATTTAAAGTGATGTCTAGGGACTTAGGTTTTAGGGGTTAGGTTCAGGGGATGGAGGAAATCCTATACCCCAGAAGGTACAGTATTCTGAAGATCCTGAATTGTGCAGGATGTCCTCCAGCCACCGTAGTTCTCAGGCTTTGGGGTTTAAATAAAACACTCAGCTTATACCTGCCCTAAAACCTGACCCCCAAACCCTGCGCCCTAAACCCCAAATCCTAAGCCCTAAATCCTAAACTAGTGTCGGTTCGAAGGTTTTGGTGTTTAGTGCTGAGGGCTGAGTCTAATTGAGCCTCGGGGTGGCTTTGTGCTTTTTGAGGATGGGTTTAGGGTTTAGGGTTTAGGGCGCAGGGTTTCCGGGTTTTGGGCTTGGGATTTAGGAGTTAGGGTTTAGGGTTGAGGGGGATGGCTTAGGAGGTTCCATGACTTTGTGCTTCGAAAACTTTCATGCTGTGTTATAAGAAGCCTGCTTGTTGAAGCCTTCAAGCTTAAAGTGGCTTACGGGTTCGGGACGTGCGGTTTAGGGCGTTAGGCCCTGAGATCTTTCAGTCCTCTTCGGCCCGGCCATACAAACATGCGGTGTTGATCCATCAACACTCCATGTCCTACAAATCTTCGTGAGCAAAGCACCGGATTCAAATCCCACTGAACAACCTCCTTTCCAGATATCACACCCATTCCCACCCATTGTATTCGATGTTCCCCATAGTACCAAGAAGATGAGGAGGACATGTTGAAGTTTAGAGGTCTGGGGGTGTTGAACACAGAGGCGATGCGACTAGTAAGATGTGAAGAGGGGCCACGTAAGATTGCTAGACGAAAATGGTTCGGATCAGTGTTGCAAAGGGTACAAGTGCCTCAGCGAACGGGCAACGATATCTGAAGCGGTTTAGGGTTTAGGTTAGGGCTGAGGGTTTAGGGCTTGTAACCGGGAACACGGCTGCCCCCTGTCCGGTACAAGTGCTTCTGTCTCAGCTTCCGTCGTAAAACCTAAATCCTAGCCCGGATGCGAGGACTCTGGCATGCAAGGGGAATCCGCTTCAAAAAGCTCCGCTCCTTGGCAGGCAGGTATAGGAGCGCAAAGGGGTAATCTTCCAATCGTCTGGGGCGCTGGGAGATTTACTGAAGCCTCCCGGGCTTCTTCCTGGGAGTTTGAGTTTGGATTCCTAGTGCAGATGTTGGTCTGCTGCATGAAATCGAGGACGTGTGCTTCTGGATCAAGCTGGCCGAAAGACTATTGTTTCCGAACTTCATGTAGCCTGGAACTGAAGTGAAAGCCGTAAATCTTACAAGCCCTGAGCCCTGCAGCTGCAAAAGCCGCGCGAGCCTTAACGGTGCCTTTACGCTGCCACGCAGGGTGGCCTCCCAGGCAAGGGCTTTTGAAACACGGCTCTTCACGATTGCATGTGTCTCCTTGAGAGCCCATGTCAGTAGTGTTTTATTTGGGGGTATTATGGTACCCGATATAGAGTAAGATTATCTCCTAATAGTATTTTATATGAGGGATATTATCTTACTAGGTTCAACCACCAAAAAACACTACTCATGTGTACTATAGTCTAAACTCCTCAGAGAGGTTATGTCAGGGAGTACTACAGCAATAGCTTGAAGTTGCTTTTCCATTCCTTCGTTCCTTGTTAGCCAGAGGTAGTGGCTTCAATTTCTGTTTTCCATTTTTGCTAAAACGTAGACCCTAGACCCTAAAACCGCAGCCCTAAACCCTATAAACCGGACATAGTAGTATCCATTTTATTTTCCATTCTCCCAATATAACCCCCATGCAACAAGTTAAGCTTTAACCCTAAAACTGTAACCCTAAGTTGGGAAATTCAAGGCCGAACCCAGGCGAGTGCGACTGCTGCGAGGACGACACATCAAAGCTTGAGGTTTTGCAGGGAATAGGGTTTAGGGTTTAAGGGTTTAGCGTTTAGGGTGACGGTTTATAGTCCCCCTTAAGTAGATAGAATATGGGGTACATGGGCTTGGGCTGGGCATCTTGATATAATATACTACCCAAAGCCATATTTTGTCTACTTAAGGGGGACTATAAGGTTTTGGGTTCAGGGCCTAGGGCCTAACCCCAAAACCCAAAACCCTTAGCTTTTAGGTTTAAAGATTTGGGCTTTAGGGCTGGGGGTTTAGGGTTTGAGCTTCAGGTTAGATTTCATAAGGCTTCTCCAGCCCAAGCCAGCGAAGGAGTGAGTGCAAAATATCATGAAACTTGACGGGTTTAGGGTTTAGTTTTCAGCGTTTAGGGTTTGATACCGATACTTAGACCCAAGGTCTTTTGGCTGCTTAGAGATGTTTGGCTATCATTCATAATATGAGTTACTTACTAAGCCCTAAACCGTCATGGGGGAGTCCCACTCATGAGGATTCCACGTTGATGGATGAAATCTTGCGGCACTACAGGTTGCATGACTTCCTCCATCCAACAGTAGATTTAAGCTTTAGGGCGGGGGGGCATCAACAAAGGAAGTCTGGGATGTGGTGCATAGTCTAACGCAGGATAAGCCTTTTACGCCCTAAGCAGCCTCAAACCCCTAACCATTTCCTGCCCCTTAACTTCATCTCGAATCATGACACCATGAGCTGCCCGCCCAGCTTTGGTAATGAGACACTTCAAGTTCTCACAGGTTTGCTGCTTCCAGTTCATCTCATTCCAAACATCTGGAGTAGATGAATGTTGCTCATACATGTCCCTTGGGCACTCTATATACACATATCTACCTAAAATAACTTAACCTTAGGTGCGTACACAACAAGTCTAAGCCCAAAACCCTACGCAGATTACAGGACACGCCTGGCAAGTCCAAGACCCTTCCGAAGAATGCCTGCTACTGGCTACTAGGACGGCTTTTATTTCGACTACAAATAGACCTCCCAGATACCCCCCAAAATGCCCAACATTTTGGGGTTATGCGCCCTTATTCCGTGTATTTTACGCATAATAATGGTCAGTGATTAGGATTTCGGTTTAGCGTCAGTGTTTAGGTCGCACATAACATCCGGGCATCTCCTTTTTACGATCAATATTGCAGCAAAGGTCTTTTGCAAAGGAACGTATATTTACGCACTATTGTTCAGGAGGACCCCCCACCCTGTAATAGTGGTAAAATACGAATATAACAGGACCCTGATAAACTCCCTATTACCCCCTATAGTCACTATTACACCTAAACTATTGTTGTCGCTGCTTCTGCCTAACCCTAACCTACACCCTAAACCCTAAACTTTGAGACCCCCTCCCCCCACCGAGGGCCCCGTACCTGCTCCCTGTGGCTACAAGGGGCCTTCAACCTTGCCAAGAGAGGTACGGTTTCATTAGGGGGTTTAGGGTTTAGGGTGTTTAAGGTTTAGGTGTTAGTGGGTGTATATTCTGGTGTTGCTACATAGCATTGGTGAGTGTGTAAGAGGTGTGCCCATTCGAGGAACCCCCCCCACTTCCAATCTTCTTACAAGGAAGACATGACCAGCGAACAGCGTGGGTATGTACGGACCCAAAAATGCAGGCAATGGTTTGAATGGTCACCCCGCAAAAGACAACAAACCATGCCAAAAAAACAGAACCATCAAGCTACGGACAGTGGGAATATGAACAACAGTCATAATCGCAGTAGTACTTTCAATAAATGTCACAAAAAAGAATTGGAACTAATCAGCAAAAGTTATTATTGGTGATTATTATCAGTCATTCTAGTCATACCTGAGAGACCCGTCGATGCCCTGAACCCTAAACCCTAAACCCTTAAAACCTAAACCCCAAACCCCAAACCCTAAACCCTTAAACCCTTAAACCCTAAACCCAGAACCCTGAGGCTGCATGTGCCCATGGGCCGGCGGCCATCACCTCCGTTGGCTGCTCTGCCAACGTAGCTGCGGAAGCTGGAGCTTCCCGATGAAACAGGTTTAAAGGCACTTAGGGGGTTATAGTCCCCCTTAAGTAGATAGAAGATGGGGTATAAGGGGATGTTATCATAACATACCCAAAGCCATATTCTATCTACTTAAGGGGGACTAGAAGCCTTTCAGGGGTTTAGGGTTTCGGGTTAATTGGAGTTTGGAGTTTTAGGGTCTGCTGTTTAGGGAGTATTGCGCCCAAAAACCATACAGAAAGTTCCTACTCTTGAATCCTATGGAGATACTTGGGACTGTTTTGGGCTTTGTTGTTCCCAGACCCCCAAAAGGATCTAAAAATTAGATCCCCTAGAACCATGGGGGAAATTATATAAGGATTATATAGGGTTATAATGGGTCTTTTTGAGGGATCTAATTTTTGGATCCTCCCGGGGGTTTGGGTTCTGCCAGAGTATGAAGAGGTTCCCCCTAAACCCTAAACCCAAAGCGTAGCCTTGTCTTGAACGAAGCCTGTGTTTGTTCAAGAACCCTGTCGTAGCGGGCCTTATTGGGGGGTTTCCCACAATAAGGGGAGAAGGTGGATTTGGGATGATTAGAAGGAAAAAGGAAACTACTATTTACAGCTTAGGGCTTAAGGCTTCCCAAAATTAAGTGTACCGTTTTTGGGGGTCCCCACAATACGATTACAGTATCTTGGGGTCTGCATTGGGGTCCCCCCCATTTTGGGGAAACTATCTTTTGGTTTCGAAGGTTTTTAGCACTGTAGCTTAAACCCTATACACCCTAATCCCTAAACCCTTTGCGTGCTAAGGATAGAGAAGGAATTTGCGGAACGAGCATCGCAGGAGCCTGCAGCCAAAGGTCCTGTACAACAAGGACCCAAATCACATCTCTACCTTAGGTGGACCCCCCACCCAGTAATGGTGACTATAAGGGATAGTAGGGATTATATTAGGGTCCTCTTATATTCCTATTATACAGGGGGTTCCTCCTAATCTCTACCCAAGGGCTCCCATGTGGCTGTTTTTTTTGCGTGAGCTTGTCATCCCAGACCCCCAGGAGGATCCAAAAATTAGATCCCCTAAAAAGACCCATTATAACCCCTATATAATCCTTATATAATTTCCCCCATGGTTCTAGGGGATCTAATTTTTAGATCCTTTTGGGGGTCTTGGAAGGCGGGGGGTTGATCCCGTAGTACCCACAAATGGAACGAGGGCCTGGGTAAGGATGAAGAAGCAAGTCAGTCAGGGCACCCTTGCACTCCAAATAAGGTCTTCCACCAACAGGTGAAGGACTTTTGGGTTTAGGTTTTCGGGTAGTGTAGGGATATTACTTCAAAATCATGGAGAATCAAATGGACAAGAAAGTGGCAAAATGGCCGGGGGCGATTCAGCTCAGTATGAGACTAGGACCCCTACCAGTCCTCCACGGAAAGGATCGCCAGCAACTGGCAAGCCGAACGAGGTCTACCCCGTCTGTGAGCAGGAATCCATGCATTGCTAGCAGGAATCTATGTAGGAGAACACAAAATGAAAAGGCTATGGCAACTAGATAAGGACATGCGCCAGTCATTATCAAGAGTCTTTTCATTTCGATCATGCTCGGTGTTGTCGAATCTGCGCTTCGGCAAGAGGCGAGTGCAGTTCGCACCTCGGGGTTGTCCTAGGGGGCCTCAGCAAGACATCAGTCCTTCAGACATTGCTTCTCTGAAAGGGAAGATTCTCTCCCGACCGCCATTGTTTGCTCAAATTCTGATATCAACAGACTGTAGGCCCAGTTTGTAAAGTCAAAGATCTTGTTATGGATTTTGTAGAAGCCTAAGTTACTACCAGCACTGAGAAGAATAAGAGTTTTCTTGGCAATGTTTATTGATTCGTGGCCATTGTTCTACCTCCGTTCGAGGTCCTGGAAACGCTCATGAGTTGCTTTAGCTTCCCCGGAACCCTATAAACCCTCATCCCTGAACACCCGAATCCCTAAACCCTCAACCTTAAGGCCAAACCCCTAGACCTGCAGACGCGAGGTATGCTTTGTATCCAAGGTCAGAAGTATGGGCCCCTAATATGGGCCCTTGGGCTTTTTAGGAGATTCGAAGGACTCTTAAAGGTACATATAGGGTATATGTAGTAGGTACTTAAAGATCCCAAGATTAAGGGCCCATACTAGGGGCCCATAGCTTCAACTTTAGATTGCAGGGTGTGAGTGGAGCTTTGGATGCAGGTTCCGGAAACCTGGGGCTTTGCTATACGGATTCTTATCGTGTTTAAGGTTTAGGGCTTTCTTACAACAGTCTATAGGGTGGAGGAGGGTTTAGAACTTGGGATCAGGGTTCACGGTCTAGGGGTATAGGACCAAATAACTCACACCAATCTGTGGCATCAGGGGTAGACGGAGCAATAATCCATGAGGTTCAGGGCTCAAAAGGGAGATGTTCCAAAAGTGAAAGGGATATAGGGCTCAAGACTCAAGAATGCAGAGTCCGGAGTCCGGACAGAGTGCCAGAATGCTTGGTAATCCTAACATACCTCTTGAGTTGCTATAGGGGCACCCCGAGGGGCACCGGAGCTTACCTTAGGACCCCCACTCACACGGTGTTTTCAGCACTGCTGTGACTGGACAACGACGAGGCCGCGGAGTAAAACAGCTTCAGCATGCCAAAGTCTCGATTCGCGCGCTTTCTGGCCTCAATGTGCGGCCCTTGCGCGGTTAAGATCTGAACCCCTATGATTGGTATCACACCTGCCCCAAAAAACGGTCAACAGTCAACAGAACTCTCGTGAAGATTGGTACCGCTGCGCGCGACAAGATAGTAGACCGTTACAGAAACCTTCGCCGCTCACTTCAACGTACCCACGTAGCCTGATAGGGCCTTCTTTTCTCAAACCAATGGTTGAGTCAACGCCTTCAACAAATCCAAATGTTGATGTGGATAGTTTTTTTTTCGAAGAACTGACTTAATACAGGCGCCTAAGCGATTACCAATCCTGTGTTCCCAAAGTTCTTGGGTTTTCCAAAGCAGGTAACCGCAAGTAGACCTTAATATGTTGTTGATAACTATTGAGGCTGCTACATTACCTCCGGATCTCATAAAATCGCAGACAGTCGTCATGAAGCCTCAGCGTTCCATATGCGGGTCTTGGAAACTGCCTATGACAGGCATTCAACGCTTGGCTGTTGGAGTCTCTGAGCCTCTGCGAGGCTGGAACTTGGTCGTCAGGTCTTACGGCTTAGGGTTGCGCACCTCCAGAGAGAGGTTCAGAGCGTTGGGATGTAGGATTTGGGCGAATAAGGGTTTGGGGTTTAGATTTTGGGGGGTTTCGACTCAAGGTTCCTAGTAGCTAGCATAGGATCAGGTCTCAGGCTAATGGACCAAAGCCGACAGTTTTAATGTCTTTCTGGATATGGGGATGACAAGCCCGAAGTGATACGTATAAGGCTCAACATCATGGATATGAACCCTAAACTTTCTGACCGTGTCCTCAGTAGCAATCCCTGAGCCTTAGGCAGCCTTAGCCCTTAGCAATGTATACTTTGGCAGCCTGGATAATTAGGGAAATCCAGCCGTCTAATCCTTGTCTGCAGTATAAGCATACCCCAAAACCCGCATTGAATTGTGCGCTTGATCCCACAGATCCCTGGGGATTCCTGCAGACTGAAACCTAACCCCTAATGTGAAAATCTCTGAAACTCCCCAAGCCCACACCCTATACTCTACACACCCCTCACTGCGTTCAAACTATGCGTCCCAACTTAAATCACACGTCCTCTTCCCTAACCTTATGGAGGAAACCGAGACACCACCGATGCCATCGAGCCGGCGGAAGGACAGCGGAGCCCAGGACCATCTCAAGGGTTTCATGCTGAGGCTGGTGGTTAGTAGGGAATGGAGAAATGGATCCACGTAGTACTCCACCCTGCCCTACAATCGTGACGCATGAGCCCTTGTAAGACAGGAGCCCCTTGAATGGAAAAAAACATTAAACATTAATCAAACTACGATCGAAATAAATTAATCCACATGTTTTTGCCGGCGATTTGGTTTTGATGTCACTTTGATTCTTCGGTTGTATGTGCATGCATGAGCTCCTCGCTTTTAATGACTGTAAGTCCCCTAGCACTAAGTGCTTAGCTAACTGCAGTCTAGTGTTTGAAGTCCGCCAAAAAGGCAGTTTCCTAAACCTAGATTCCACCTTTATTCCGCCCAAAGTAATGGTAAGTCTCAACCCCCTGGGAAGGCATTCATGCTTTCGAAAAGCCAATACTCTGACAGAGCAATTCCGGCCAGGATGCGGCGCCCTCTGAAGCGCTGTTGTCCTGGGTGACGCTTCGTGTGCCTTATCACTGGCCAAACTGCGAGGAACCTGAATTTGGGATCTTGGGTGCGGGGTAGGGTTAGGGGTTTCTGGTTGCATGCTTGCTTGACTGAGCCCCAAGCTAGGGCTTAGGGATGTTTAGGGTGCAGGGTGTCTCGGGTGGTTTCTGGTTTCAAGCTGGGCTAACTGCACATTAAGTTCAGGATTCAGGGTTTAGGGGTTTAAGTGTGTTTGCGGCTTTTTGCGGGCGAAGTGCAACGACCCAAAGTGCAGGTTTTTGGGTGCAGGGGGTTGGGGTGGCTTGTGAGCAGTGAACTGGCATAGATGTGCCGAGCCGAGCGGGATTTGAGGTTTGTGTTAGGTACTGCCCCCCCTCAGTAACAGTTGGATAATGATTATAGCAATATGGCTATATATAGCCCTTAATAGGACCCCTAATATAAACTGTTACTGAGGGGGGGCAGTACCCAAGGTTTGTGCTTCTCGTGGGTTTCGGGCTCTAAGCTTGTAAGGTGGGGTCTTCTCGCTTAGGGCTCAACTTGCAGGACCTAGCAGTTTCAGTGCCCAGGGTTGTGGGAAGAAGCTCCAAACCCTTCATGCATGCAAAGAGTTGCCAGAAGTTCAGTACTCTACATATGTTTGGGTTTAGGTAGTCAGCATTCATTTCGAGTAGCAATACCTCTTAACTTGAGCGGGGGTTGTGAAATGAATGGTGGAGCACCCTAGAAACCTTGAACGGAAGATGTGCAGACTCAGTGTCGGCTAACCCTAAACCCTAAACCCTCTGTGGTCCTGCTGCTCTGGAGATGGTTTCGTTCTCAGTGGAAGTAGCAGGAGTAGTAGGCGGTTTAGGGTTTACGGTAGCCGTGGAAGTGGTGGTCGTGGTAATAATAGTAGTAGTAATTGCTATAGTATTGGTAATGAAAGTAGTTTAGGGTTTAGGGTCTAGGGTAATAAATGAGTAATAGTAGTCATAGTGCTAGCAATGCTAATGGTACATAATAGGGAGGAAGGTTGTGCGGGGAAAAACCTTCATTCATTGCTGAACATTCCATACACACGATCCCCCTTGCGTGTGTTCCACTTGTAGTGCCCATTAAGTAGATAGAATTTCCACAAAACCATAGTATGATCACCATGTACCCCATAACGGAGACCACACTCTGACTCTTGCGTAGACAGACCCAGAGAGCCCAATACCCTTGAATTAACCTAAATTGTACGAGTACCCCTAATATGATTCAAGGTGTAATCCTTAATTTAACCCTAAACCCCTTAACCCTAAACCCAAAGCCCTAAACCCTAAACCCTTAAGCACTGAACCTAAAAAGGTATAAGCCCTAAACCCCCCGAACCCAAAGTGGTAGAGGGCTCCGTGGGTACCAGGATTTGGCCACAGCTGGGAGGCACTTGGATGAATTTCTCAAGGCCCGACTCCTTGCTTGAACTTGAGGATGCATTTGGGTAGTTCCCAAAAGGGTTTTTGGTTTTGGCACCCCTAAAGTTTAGGTGCCGTAATATAATCTATAACCACATGGGCACCATGGTATTGAAACCATCCCGTTTAAATCTTAAACAGACGTGACGTAAACAGGGTTTAGGATTACCCCATGAGTAAGGGCCTTTACAGGCCTTTGTTATCCCTGAGTCATTCAAAGGCCTTGGGGAAAATGTGCCCCCAATCGTCCATCAATGATGTGTCACGTTACCCGAACATGGACCATGTAGGCCACATAACTGTTCCTGAAGCCAACTGATGGGAACCCCGTGACTGGTTTCAAGGACGGGTAGCGTAGAAGCCTGCACATAATGTCTAGCGTTGTTCCCTGATAACCCTGATTTGACTGTTGCATCACCTCATTGTCCCTAATGTAGCTAGAGTACAAGTACTCCGAAACGTTTTCGAATTATAGTTCCCCCTTACGTAGATAGAATATGGGGTATATGGGGATCTTACCATATTATACCCAAAGCCATATTCTGTCTACTTAAGGGGAGACTATAAACCCTAAACCCTGAATAGTAGTTTCCATTTTCTTTTCCATTATCCCAATATAAACCCCTATATAACCCCTATATAACCCATTATGGCAGTTTCCATTTTCTTTTCCATTATCCCCATGTAATCCCAAAATTAAGGGGACATATAATTGGGCCCCTGCATCCTCCTCGAGGCAATGTCCACGGCATCCTCTGTCTGGCCGGGTATACGCGCGGAGGACGCCGCAGCTGCTGCTGCCCCGCTGCGCGGGGATAGGGGAGGCCGGGAATTTGCGAGTTGGCCCAGTCTCTTGATGTTTACCCCATGAGCCCCAATACTCTTAAAACAAGGGGTCCATTTAGTATGACGTAGAGTATATTCCTTAATTGAGGGGTATTGGTCGCTCTAAATACGTAGGCCCCGCAGTAGGTATATAGTATAAATGAGGCCTAAATTAAAACCTAAACCCTGAACCGCGTGTGTTAGGATCTCGGGGTCTAACCCACCTTGTGCCACAGAATGTGTCACCACTAGTTGAGCTATAGTCTGAGCTCCTTGATGGGTTATATCGGGTTCAGGATTTAAGGTTTAGGGTCTAAACTCCTTTTTGGGGGTTACATAGGGAATTATACAGGGGAGTATTTGTTGAGCGTATTGATTAACGGGGGTACTAGGAGTTTAGACTATAGCTCGTTTAGTTTGGACTTGGGGTTTAGGCCTTTTTGCTGTACAAGCCCGTCCGAACCTAGACCTCCCAAATACCTAAGAACTGTTGATGTTCTGAGGATTTCTGAGGTCTAGGTAGGTTAAAATCCCACGCCTTAAGCCCTAAATCCTCCCGCACCGCCTTAAACCCTAAACCCCGCAGCCGTACATCCTCAACTCTAGGACTGTTGCTGGAGCGGTGGTCGCACAATGCAGGGTCCTAAATTGTGGTTTCTGGGCATTGTGGGACGTTTTTGGAGGGTCCCTACAATAAGGACTGCATGCAATCTTTTGGGCAACAACCAAAGACCCTATTTCTGGCAATTCCCAAATGGTTACCAATTGTTTGAGGGCTGCTCGAAATATTCTACCAAGGAGTTACGGTTAGGGGGCAGGCCTTACATTCTTCGCGTAGAGGCTACAGGGGCCTAAACAATCACCATTGCAGGGGTTTCCAGCTACAGATACATAGGAAATACGGGAGGATTGTAGGACTCCTTTTTGCAGATTCTATAGGTCTTGGCGGAACTTTGCTACACCTTTAGCTTGAGCAGTTTGAGGCTTCCTCTTTTTCACATTACAAGGCGCTCAAAGTTACATTTGTAGTGGAGGGTGAGAGACTAGCCAAGCTTCGGTGATCCCCGGAATCGGTTTACTGTTTAGGGCTAACCCGCAAACCCTAACAACTCACCAAGTCCACTTGTAAAAGGGTCGGGGTCATGAGGGGATTGCAAGGGTCTCTCTGTCAGGGATTTAGGTATTGGGTTTTGGGTTCAAGGTTTCTGGTTTAGAACGTAGGGTTCAGGAGACGTTTTGAGGACCTCCCATCTGGGTGGATGCCCAGATATGGGTTGGAGTCTAAACTCTTTAAAGGGAGGTTATATAGGGGATGGGAGTCTAGGGTTTAGGCTTCAGGGTCTGAACTCCGTGAAGGGGTTAAATACGGGAGTATTATGGGGGTTATTAAGGCGGATACTAGGTGTTTAGACTATGGCTCATATGGGTTCTTGAAGAAGAACTCGCTAAACTTCTGTGAGTGCTAGAGCACTTACCATGTCCGAGGGCACCCAACAAGGTCCAGCAAGAACCGTGCGTGGGTAGTACGTGAAACAGGGAACAAGGCCATAATTCCCGATAAGAAGAATCTACAGAACGTACTTGGGCTCGAGCACCAACAAGCAGTACTCGCTTGTCAACCCTACACCTTAAACTCTAACCCTAAATCTCAAACTCCCTAAACCCTAAATCTTAGACCCTACACCCTAAACTTAAGAAAAGAAAAAGAAATTAAGCTTTCACCCTTAACCCTACTCACTTGGGCAAGAATCCTCTGTGGATCCTGTGGAGGCGGCGACTTGATATCTACGGAAGCGGAGAAGGCTCACGTCCGGCATGGAGACCTTCCAAACGTTAACGCTGTAGGGTTCAGGGTTCGGGGTTTTGGCTTCAGGGTTTAGGGTTTCACAGTTTAGGGTTTTAGGCTTCAGGGTAGTTTAGGGTTTAGGGTTCAGTGTTTCTGTTACGGTTCAGGGGTCATATAAGGTTAACGTATGACTTATATATGGAGACGGAACGCTTGTGTTGGCCCAAATTTGAGGGTCTATTTCTGGTGATTCCTATGACAAGAGTTTGAAGTTTGGAGTGTGTGAAGGGGAGTCCTATTTTTCTCAAGACTTTAAGCTGGAGGCTCGTGTTTGTACCGTCTTGCTGAGTCCGATGCAAGAAACAGTTGAAATGTAGTTTTGCTAGGGGCGCAGGGAAGGGCCGGAGAGCATTCTCCCAGTTTCTTAAGGTTTTTGTCACCATGAACATCTGACGTTGAGATTGTAAGACGCCGTGATGAAGCTTTCCCAAAGCTGCAGTCCAGTTCGTGCCTGCTTCGGGCGGGCAGACAGGGAGTAGACAGCATGCATGTGTGGAGGGGCTTGAGTATGTATTTTGTGAAAGACAGGCGCCATTCCTAGGAAAGCTTGTAAGCCGCGTGCGTCAGGCCTCCGCGCTACGAAGTGCTGCACGTCGGGCGCTCCGACCACTGCTTCTCGAAGTTGTTGGGCATGATGGCAGCGCTGGGTGTAGAGCTGCACGCTATCTGCTTAGTACCTGGCAAGTGTAGAGTCTCGGGTTACAAACCACCCATAGGCCCATAGGGGATGCGGGTTTGCTGTGCACGCTCCGCATTAATTACTGTGCATACGAAAATTCCTGTATGACCGTAGCATACCAAAACACCATAGTTCCCCCAAGTATATGAACTACTTCGTGCCATGCATGATGTCTAGCATCAATCGCCGGGGTGGAAGGATCGTTGGCCGCAGCTCCTGTGCGAACCCACCTGCCAAACTCTGAACCCTTAATCGCGGACAGTTGCCATGACCCCTAAACCCCAAAGCCTAAACCCTAAACCAGGGTTTATGCTTTAGGCCCTGAACAGTCTCAGTAAATTGCAAGGAAGCTTGTACCCTTATGCAGAACACCCAAGCTGGAAACTCCAACAGACCAGGCCGCAATCCCTGAAACCCATTCCCTAGACTCCTAAACCCAACCTTTTACCGAATTAAACCCAAACCTAGAAACCAAAACTCCTGCATACAGTATGTAATCTTGATAGAGAAAAACCGCAAGTAATAGTCAGGCAATACCCCACAATCCCTCATAATCAGTGTTACAGTTATAAACAGAACGTTTGGTGCATAAGGTACCTATTTGGCCGAAGTATAACAATCAATATAACGATCCAAACAAACCCAGTGTCCATGTCAGTTTCCATTTTCTTGCCTCGAGGAACCCTAATTAAGCTCTTGACAGGTAGCCCTATAGCCAAAAAGGATTCTAGTGGGAACACCAACAGGGACCCCCAATAATATAGTAGGAATATAATAGAGTATAAGGCACCTGGTAGGTATATCCCTATTACATTCCTATTATATTGTTGGGGTTCCCTGTCCCTAAACCCTAAATCCTAAACTCTAAACCCTAAACCTTAAACCCTAAACTCTAAGTCCTAAACTCTAGACATGTGCTGCGGAGAAAAGGTCCGATAAAAAAAAAACCTAAACCTTAAAGCGCCTTCAAAGGCACTCCTTGTTCTCTCATCTCCAAGCTCCTCAAAGGTTAGCTGAGGGCCTCCGCTTCAGACTCAGTAGCTTCGAAGCCGAGCTGGACGGGCGCTTTGGGGGGCACTCGGTCTAGGGATTGGGGTTTAGGGTTTTTTTCAGGGATTAGGGTTTAGGGTTTTTTAGGGATTTAGGGTTTAGGGGGTTTAGGGATTAGGGTTTAGGGTTTTTTTTAGGGATTAGGGTTTAGGGCTTAAGGTTTTTTACGGCAGCCATGCGCTTCCGACGGTCTGTGGGAAAATCTTAAAAGTGTTGGGCTTGCGCGTAGGCGCAGCAGAGCAGCAGGGTTTAGGGTTTAGGGCCTGA
This sequence comes from Symbiodinium pilosum, assembly GCA_905231905.1. Classification (NCBI taxonomy): domain Eukaryota; class Dinophyceae; order Suessiales; family Symbiodiniaceae; genus Symbiodinium; species Symbiodinium pilosum. Next base: position 11,638 of record CAJNIZ010001945.1, on the reverse strand, counting down.
ACCCTTGGAGGGCCAGGGGGGCTCAGGAAGTAGGTTAATCATGGGGATATCTACAGGGGTCAGTATTTCTGTTACACTTACATACTGTTTCGCGTGCCCGCTTCTGTTATACCAGGTAAGAAATCTTCTTTTATACCAGGTAGGAAAAGCCTCAACATATTACCAGGTTGTAGCCTACATCCCCCCGTATTCGCCATTGCAGATAAAACTCGGGCTTCGCCCATTACATCTTTTTGCATGATGGCCATCACCATTATGACTTGCCGCGGCTAGCGCCAGGACGAACTCCTTGTCGAAATTCGTGGGAAGCTGTTGGACTTTGAGAGAAACCTTTGCCCAAGAGACTGGGACTTGCCATAATGAGCGGATTTAGGTAACCCCATCCCAGATGAATGGATGATGAGCTGGGCAACCAAATAGAAAATGAGACGCTGGGCTTATAAGGGTGTAGGGGGATACCCAACCCCCCAAAATTAGGGCCCTGTTGTAGTCATATGATGGCTCTAATGTCCTGAGTTTTTAGGGGGTTAGGGTTACCAAAATGAAGTTGTCTTGGTATGGCTGTGTAGGAAGCTAGATGGCTTAGACCTACGCCTTCGGCATGAGTAGTTACCAACTCGTCTCCCCGCTGTGTAGGTTGCGCAAGCTAAGAGGGTTGGGCTGTAGAACTAGGGCTCAGAGTGTAGAGTTTAGGGCTGCAGCTTCGTGTTTAGGATTTATTGAGCCAGGGTTTTAGGGTACTCGGGAGTAGCGAGGCCTAAAAGTTGACGTTCTTATTGTCAAGCGTCGTATTTCTGGATTCGAGGTGTTGTGCACCAGCCATGAATTTCATATAGGGATCCGCAATATATTGTGGTCCCAAATTCCTTGTATGATTATGGCACAGGGTATCTCAACAGTCCTCATCCCTAAACCCTCAACTCTAAACCGGTCCTACAGGCCAACCTCTACAGCCGTCAAGAGAAGCAGACAGCTATGTGGGATGAATCATCGGTTTAGGGTTTATAGGGCTTAGGGTTCAGGATGCCTGGGGAGTCGCCAGATTGACTCAGGTACCCAAAGACACAATCGCCTAAGCTCCAAGCCCTAAATCCTGGGCTTAAGCTTGCCCTAAATTATCTGCCTCGAGCCCCAAACACCAAACCCTAGGCCCCACCTGAAGCCCCAAACTCTAAATCCATGTAAGCGTAAACGTTCTGCAGTATCCATGTTCTTGTTCATTCCTACACTGCCCCCTCAAGTAAGTACCATGAGTCCCCACATCCTAAGCTGGGTTGCTGTGAAGGACCTGAAATTAAGTTACTCTAGTAAGCAACCCCAAACACCCATTGTACACGCAGAGTGTGGTAACTTAAACCAAGTTCCTATAGTAAGGAAACCCCATTACTTCCTACTTACGCATAGTATGGTAACTTAAACCCTTAACCCCTACACCCTAAACGCTTTAAATTAAGTTCCTGAACAGCAGTCAAGTAAAAGCATCGAGCTGCCGCCCAGGCGAGGACCTCGAGGTGATAGCAGCAGCTCGTCAGCTTTGGGAACCCTTTTCTAAAGGCTCCATGTAGCTGTATGGTTGGGTACTGCCCCCCCCCCAGTAACAGTCTATATTAGGGGTCCGATTAAGGGCTATATACAACCATATTGTAATTATTATCCAACTGTTACTGAGTGGGGGCAGTACCCAACTGTACGGTATGCACTTGAGCCCTAACTTAGTTATATGGGAACCCTTTTGGGCCCTAAGTATATACCATATAGCTACATGGAGCCTTTGGGTTTATGGGACTTTAGGGTTTCCTGTGTAGGGGGTTAGGGGTAGCTTTAAACATTCCCACATGATAGCCCCCAGCCCGAAACTCCCAAAATTTTCAGGCCCGGATTATAATGACCTATGCAAAGCCAGCAGCTCTACAGTAGAAGCCGGACTCGTTAAAAACAAATTATGCTCCCTTTTTATGATAACTCATATGTACATTTACATATACCTGTACATATACATGTTCCCACCGTGTCGCATTTTCAACAAACTTGTTCTAGTTATCTAGGCTCCTGCAGCACAGCGCAAGGCCGGCCCGCCTGGAAGGGCGGTCTTCGACCTACGGGGAGTGCTCCATGCAGGGTACTTAGAGTGAGGTTTAGGGTCTAGGGGTTGAGGGTTTAGGGTTTAGGGAGGGTACCCAGAGAGAGTTTGGGTCCTGGCTAGCTGGGAATGAAGGAATGGAAATGAATGGAAAAGAAAATGAAAACTACTATGATAATGAGGTATACAGGCACTACTATAAGGATCCAGTATTTCACGTCTAGCAAACCAAAGGTAAGTAGAGAAAGCTTGGGGAAGTCCTTCTTCTCAAAGCTTAAGGGGTTTAGGATTGAGGGGTGGAAGTGTTAGGATTTAGGGCTTTCGTGACCATGATTTGCATCATGTTGTTGAGAAAACTCTGGGAGTATAGAGATGGAAGGGTTTAGGGAGTTGTTGGTTGTTGGCGCGGCTCTGGAAGTATGGAAAAAGTATGCCATTAGAACTTGAGCTGAATTCAGGGTCGTGGGTTTAGTACCCTAAACCCTAGACTTCCTATAGTCTCCCTTACGTAGATAGAATATGGCTTCGGGTATATTATAACACGATCCCTATATACCCCATATTGTATCTACTTAAGGGGGCGTGGACTGTAACCCTAAACCCTATACCGTAAACCCTAGATTCTATCTACGCACTCTCTCTCCTGCATGTTCAAAAGTACAAGCTAGCCAATAGCTCTGATATTTACAGTGCTTTCTGATACGTGTACTTTTTTGGGGTGACCTTTGGGATATTCAAAAATCACCCCTGTCAGTTTCTTAAGGACCCTACACACCAAATATCTTTCAAGGGGCTCTACAGGCCGACAAAGTTATTTAAATGCATGTATTATTCTTATTAATCTCTACCCGTGACACCCCTAGATCCTGGAAAGGAGTCTGTTCTTGTAAAGGGCTGTCATAGCCTGAGATGACCCCCGCGCAAACCTGGTATTTCGCTTGATTATGTGAATCAGTTCGTAAACAGCTCAATCAAATTGTTCAACTGATTCAATTAAGACGCTTGTTTACATAGTTTAACTGAGTGCCATTGAAACAGTTTAACTGATTGCAACTGAAACAATTGAGATAACTAATTTATGTCATCAATGAACTCGATTAGCTCAATTTTTCATAGAGTTGGGATAATTCAATGACCTTGGTTATCTCAATCAGTTCAGTTACCTCGAAAACTTTAACTCACTGGAATTGAATTATTCGGGATGGGTTAATCAAGTAGTTGAGTCCATCAAACAAATTGATAGGCTTATTGACTTAGTTCAAGTACTCCAATTGATCCAATTTACCAGCTAATTGCGTTCCTTGGTCTCATTAGGTGACCAGCTGAGTCAATGGCATTATTCGAAAAGCGCGCTGATGAATTCACCAACTGAATTTTTTTGTTCTACTCAAACTAACTGAACGACTTGAACTTTTGATTGAACTATTTCGGATGATGAGGTCACTTGGCTGAAATTGAAAATCTCCCTTAGTTGATTCCATTGATCAATTAAAGCTGCCAGTTGATTCAAGTAACTACTTCAACTATTTGAATAATGTCAACTAACTCAATTTGCTCAACTCGTTCATTACCAGACATAAGGGGGATGGCGGAATTATGTGGCTTGCAACCTCACCAGACACTGTAATGCTCAAATCATCCCAAAAACTCCAAACCCTGAACTTCACAAATAGTTGTAGGGTTTAGGGTTTAGGGGTTTAGGGTTTAGGGTGTTGCGTTGCCCAAGCATTTCCAAAGTGCCAATTTCTGGGTTCATGGGAGGGGTGATAAGCCGCTCCCCTGAATTTCTGAATTTCTGGAGATTTTTTGAGCACTACAGTGCTGTGTGGCCTTCACGCTCACCAAACATTGTAATGTTCCAACATTCAACAACTTCCAAACCTTCAACTTCACACAACATGATAGTGCTCGAAAAACTATGTCCAAAATTCTGGTGTCTATGGGAGGAGTCAGAGACCATTCTCCACAAGTTTGTATTTTTCATTCTTTGAGCGGTGCAGTCTACAGTGTTCTGTGGCCCTCACCTTCGCCAAGCACTGAAATGCTGCAAAAATTCCGAGGCATCCAAAATTCCTGCGTCTATGCCCCTGAACTTCGGAATCTCTGGAATTTGCGGAGCATTGCAATACCTTGTGGCCCTCACCCTCACCAAACCCTGTAATGCTCAACAAATCCTAAACAGAATTGTCGGATATTCGTAGATTTCCTGTCCATAGATCCCAGGGCTTTGGAATCTCTAGATGTTTAATAAACAAAGATGGAAATCCTTGCATTTGGCTTGTGAGCATTATATATATATATACATATATGTATAGACTTGTAAAAGAAGTACAAACCAAGGTACATGCTGGGACATATCCTTTTTTATCTGAGTGGCGGGGGGGAGGGGGGGGGGTCTGTATGAGGGAAATATTAAGAAAGACAATTTGCGAGTTCCATCCCAAACCTAAAACTCCAAAAATGTAACTAGCCCATCAGTGGTCTAGCCTGGTTGCAGAATGCAGGTTATTGCAAGCAACATGGGAAGTTCCATGGTAAGTTATTCCGCTCACACCGTGCTGAGAACCACCCTGCCCGGAGCCGGCTGATAAGGGTAGTGGGGGATGGTCTGTGGCTTTGGGTCCATGGTTTAGGGGTTTAGGGGTTTAGGGGTTAGTGTATAAGGGTTGGCATTTGTTGCTGCGTTGGCCAGACGATGTTAAGGGTTGCTGCTTTCCAAACATGTTGCAAGTTGCAATTCCTCACCCAAAGGGACCAAGTACTCAAGAAGCGTATGAAGTAAGAGTTGTTGTCCTCTTTGGTGAGTGCATTAATTGTTGGGTCACTAGACTAGAAGTTAAAATCCTACCAGGTATGAATTTCCAAAAACCAGTGCTGCAATTGCGACTTCAATAATCCCAAGTACCCCATTCCCCAGCATTATTGCCTTGAAGAAGGGATCGCTCCAGTGCTTGGAATTATGCATGCCCAGCAGTTCTACGAATGTACATACCAGGTGCTAGGGCCACAGGGCCCAGTGTTTGGGATTCGGGGTTTGGGGTTGAGGGTTTTTAGGGTTTTTAGGGTTTAGGGTTTAGGGAACGGAACATCAGAGCCAGATTATTGCTCAAAATCCGAAACCCTTTGTACCCCATAGCCCTTATAACCCCAAATCATGGCTTCACCACCCAAGCCGTAAACCCTTTACACTGTAAACTTTTTCCTCTTAGCTCTGCACAAACCCCTAGACCCTAAACCGTAAAACCACTGAGCTCTGGCACCCACTGAGGTGGGCGTCGAAGGTAAGTTGCCCCGGAGGCGAAGACCATGACCTTGGGTCGGGGTTGCGGGACCCTAAACCCGAAACCCTAAACCGCGTGGACCTATTAGACCCTATCCTGGGAGCCCGGTACCCTTTCATAGAGGAAGAGGTCCGTACTAAGGGTGTGGGGGGTTTCCGGGTAGATAAGATGTTGATCCTAGATAAGATTTGTAAGGCTTACACCCGCAAATTGTCATGGAGCCCTCAACCCCTTTGTGGTCATCTCTTTCAAGGGGCTATAGTCTTTCCAGGGCTCCATGGGGTGCCATGTTATGGTGTGTGAGGGTAGGGAATAGGGGGGTGATAAGGCAAGTCAGTTCTTTTTGATGCAGGTTTAGATCATATTCTGGTGCTGCGAAAGCTGTAGAGGCCATTGGGGATGCGTGCCTAAACAGCAATACGCTGTATGTTACTCTTTCAAAAAACAAAAAGACCCCACCCTATGAATATTCACCAAATAGTACCACTGCACAGTAGGGCAAAAAGTTAGTATCAGGGTGGTGGCGATTTTTCATCACTTTGGGGATGCGATGAATTAAGTGATATCCATGGCCTGAACCGTAAACAACACGGCTTACGATTTTGGAGTGTTTTCCCATAAGGTGCCTCTCCTACATTATGAAACCCTAAACCCCAGAACCTAAGCCAATTGTTTTGCCCCTTAAAGGGGATATCCGACTACTACAGGGACATGATAGGGGGTTAAGCCGCTGGGGTTTTTGCAAGAGCAACGACCCCTTTTTTTGGGAGCTCCGATAAACCAACAGAGTTCTAACATATTGGGATAGGATTTAGGGAGAGTTGGCCGTAGAGTCGGCAGATTAGAAGACGTCAATGGTGCTTCGCTACCTTATGTGTAAATAGGGGGGGGGGTTCTAACATGGACCCAAATCCTAATCATTATGCTGGGAACTTCCAAAAAGGAACCCCTGATTTCTGGGAACCACCATCTGTCGCTGTATGGACTTTTGTTTCTTCTTGTTTATCATCCCTGAACCCTAAACCCTAAACCCGCAGGAATCTCATGGCTGAGAACTGGAAGCACAAGCGCCAATTCTTTGTTAGCAAATCAGTACAGCAGGTGCGCAGTCTTGTCCTGAGGGCTCCATGTGTATAGATAATACCTACAGTCAGCCCCAATTTAGGGTTTAGGGTTTAGTTTCCTCCCAGGAACAGTCTATATTAGGGGTCCTATTCAGGGCTATACATAACCATATCATAGTTAGTATCCAACGGTTACGAAGGGGGGTGGGCAGTACCCAATGTATAGATAATACCTACAGTCAGCCCCAAAGTCTATAGACATTACCTACACTGGGCTAGTTGGAGCCCTGAAGCCCCCAGCGCTTAGGAAGGGAATGGGGGAATGAATCCCTATAGTAGTCCCTGTATACTCCCCAATAATCATGACCCTGATCCATTCCCCCATTCCTTCCTAAGCACCAGGGAGCCAGGATTGTAGCCTAAACCCTAAACCCTGCACCCTAAACCCTGTAGAGGGGGAGGAAGCTGCTGCGAGGCACGAAATCCACGCGGCACATGCTGAGAAGCTGAAACGGCTTTTCACGAAGGCCGGCCGTACGGGGCGTATCAGCCATAGTCTAAACTCCCTAAAGGGAGTTTTATAGGGGATTATATAGGGGAGTATTATAGGGCTTATGAAGGGGGATCAGCCATAGTCTAGATTCCTCTAAGGGATTAGACAAGGAATTATATAGGGGAGTATTAAAGGGCTTATGAAGGGGAATACTAGGAGTTTAGACAAAAGCTCATATCAGCTGGCTAGTTCTAGTCACGAAGCACATGGATCCCCTTTTGATCCAAGGGAGGGCTCCTAAGATCCCTATAAAACTTTCCTATAACCCTATAGTCCCCCTTAAGTAGATAGAATATGGCTTTGGGTATATTATAATAAGATCCCCATATACCCCATATTCTATCTACTTAAGGAGGACTATAGTTCCCATGTTCTTTTCCATGTGCTTCTCCATGATTGGGGTCTCCCACAAAGACACGCAAGTCTAAGGCGCGAACCAGCGCAAGGGACGGCGGATTATGTTACTTTGCTGCAGTAATTCTTTAGGGGTACCTGGGCCCAGGAACCAACACTTTATGTTGGGTACTGCCCCCCCTCAGTAACAGTTGGATAAGAAAACAAAGATGGTTATATATAGCCCTTAATAGGACCCCTAATAGAGACTGTTACTGGGTGGGGGGCAGTACCCAAACTTTATGGTAGATTGGGGGACGCCTCCCCCCCCAAAAAAAAAAGTTCTAGGATTTAGGCTTCCTCCATTTCACCCATCTGAGCCATTGTCTAAATCCCTAGTACTCCCCGTAAGAATCGTAAGAATCCTTATGATACTCCACTACATACCGCCTTTAAGGAGTGTACATCCTACACCCCAAAGAACCCGCTTTATGGAGTTTAGACCCCTAAGCCTTAAACCCAATGTAACACCCCGCGAAGGGGGGTTTAGACCCCTGAGCCCTAAACCCTGTGTAACCTCACTTAAAGGAGTTTAGAACCCTAAACCCTATACAACCCCCTTTAAGGAGCTTAGAATCCTAAACCCTAAACCCCAATTATTTAACACCCATTAAGGAGTTTAGACTATATCTCATCTGAATTCTTGGGATGCTGTCCACTTGTCAGCGCTGGCCAGGAGAAACCTGGCGACTTCAACATGAGGTGCTGGGTGCCTGGCAAGCATGATGATAGGGTTTAGGGTTTGGGATTTATAGGGCTTAGGGTTTAGGGTTTAGGGTTTGGGATTTATAGGGCTTAGGGCTTAGGATTGATAATGGGGTATGTGGGGGATCTAGCAGCCCAATAATCCAGACTCAAATGGAAGAGGAAACGGGACATGACGTGAAACTTGGATTAGCGGCTTTTCTGGCTTCTCCAGGCGGGGTTTTGAATACAGTCCCTGCCACCAGAATTCCCAAACTGCAAGTAGATCTGGCATGCTACCGCGGGCAGATGGGATGCCTTCTTGTGTGGGTCGGTTTAGGACTTAGGGTTTAGTTTGGAGGAGAGATATGTACGTGGTCTGGTAAGAGGATTATGAAGGTAGGCAGGTAGTAATATGCGGGGTGCATGGAGGGCTTCTACGAGACTAGGTAGTCATTTCTATGAGGCGGCGAAGAAGTTACAGTCTTCAGATCAAGTCAGGGCCGGGTGGAGGGTTGAGCGCTTCGGTTCGTACTGGAAACCAGGAGCATGCCTGAATTCAGGGTGTATAGTCCTTTTTAGACATCAGGCGCCCCCCCATTTCCACAATAGTAGGCGCAGGTTTTTTCAAAATCTCATAGGGTATCTGTTCTCAATATAACAGCCATTCGGGAAGTCAGCTTGAGATTTCTGACATGATGGACCTGGGTTTACCAGGTTTAGATCACCATTCCTTGCCAAGCCCTTGAAAACCAAGACTCCGAAGTCCGTCCGAGCCCTTTATACCCCCACCCACCTAGTGCTGCGCGGGCTTGATCTCCCATCACTCTCTGTGTATATGAGCTATAGTTCTAAACTCCTTAAAGAGGATTCTATACGGATTATATAGGGGACTACTATAGGGGTTATTAAGGGGGATACTAGGAGTATAGACTACAGCTCATATGGGTTTAGGGTTTAGGGTCAATCGTCTACACTCTGAACCTAAAACGCAGGCTTCTCAAAATCATGCTTCAGTGTTCCTTAAATTTCGATCCTTGGCGGGCTTCCCAAGACTGCTGAAACATACCTTACTCGAGGTTAGTAGGGAATAAGGGAATAGATTCTGTGAATATATTATATGGAGATTATACTCTTGTATTCGCTGCTAGTCACCAGCACGGTACCCAGGTGCTCCTGACACGCTATAGGGCTCTGTTTGGCCCTCACGACGAGGACGGGCACAGCATTGGTCTCCCCGCTTCTATTCTAACACACTGGGGGTTTAGGGTCACTAGGGGCTTCCAGACTTAAGCTTTAGGACTTACCTTCGAACGGTACTTTAGCAAACTGCCTTTCCTAAAAATCACTGCTGAATCCCAAGGCTCTGGAGTAGTGTATGGGGTTCAGTGTTCAAGGTTTTGGCTGTAGTATTCAGGGAGCTTGACAAGGCTATCCCTAGGGATCCACGTAGACAGATAATACCTACATTGGGCCCGATAGTCTGGAAATATTACCTACAGTGGGTTATTTGGACCCCTAGGGTATGCTATGAGGTTTCTATCATTTTCCCCACCGGCGGCTTAGGTCTGAAGAGGCATGCATGCGGCATCATCATTGAAGCCACGAGGAGGACCGCAGTAGCAGTGGCAATCCCCGCAAATCAGCCTTCCTACGACGGTTGGGATTTTCCGATGCCCCTAATCCCTAAAGCATGATTCCCCCTATATCCCCGGCATCTGTAAGGGTTCCCCTAAACCCAAAATCCCCCGATTCAGCGCGGATTCCAGTTACGCCAGATGTGGGCCAGAACTCAAGGTTTGCAGGGTGTAAGGTTTGGGGCCTAAACCCACACTGCACCCTGCCACAGGGCGCCGGGTGGCACATGGCTCTCACCGAGGAGGCAGGCTCTGAGATAGATTTCTTCGGCTGCTGCGCTGGAGGGTCACTCTGGTAAAGGCTAGCGTGGCATACTTGGCCTGCTTCCTCACGTATATACACTGTTTTGCTCATGGGGTTTGTTACACCCATCTACTATGAGGACTTTGGGGTGTCAAAAAGCCAGCACAATAGTGCCAGGTCTTCCACTGCCTCCAAGAGTTCTTCGGGGTCAAGCACGAGCTCTTCGCCTCCCCCCTGAATTGCACATTGCCCTCATATTGCTCTCTTTTTCCAGATGCTGGGCTGCCTTTTGAGCCAAGGACCAGTTGAGCCTTGGGGTTTAGGATTAAGCCCCCAAACCTCCTGGACTTTCAAATTCTGAAAAAACTCAGCCTAGAAGGTTTGAATTTTTGTTATACAGGTTATAACGTTTGATTCGCATGCCCTGGGCCAAAGACTTGGTTGAAGGACCTGGCTTGTGAGAGTAGCCATATTTCATGTTTGTCACACAAGTGGACACCATGGCAGGCGTTAAATGGGTAGCTTTCAAAATGAGGGTCCCATTTTGGTACCTCTTCGTTGGTGACGTAATATAATTTACAGCTACAAGGGGCAACCCAAATGAATATAGCATGTTTGGACGCAGCTGGCATCCCAAACTGGTCAAACTTGCGGGTTCTTTACTTAGCAAGCCCGGATACGTGGTGATTTCCAATAATGATATGAAATTAAGAAGCTGTAGAAACCCTCCTCGACCTTGACTCGAGAATCGAGGACACGGATCGAGACTTTGGGTCCTCTGGCGGCTTTTTCCGTTTCTGCAAAACGGAGCTTCTGCGAGGTGGAAGTTATGAATGCCACGTGGCGAAAGTGTTAGGACCGTGCACTATGAGTGGCTTAATTTGAAGGACCTGTCACAACCTCAGAGGGTCTGTTTGGAGCCTTCTACCTAATATTGGAGTATTGCACTTTAATACTTTTTTGGTTCCTGGGTTGTTATTATAACAACTTTTACCTAAAAAGTCTATACTTTTTTCTGGTGTGTACAAAAAGAAGGCCCCCTCACACTGTAATAGTGACTATAAGGGATGATAGTAACTATATTAGGGTCCTCTTATATTCCTTTTATGCCACTATTACAGGGTGGGGGGTCCTCCTAAGGCTCCGGTCTAGATGCTGCGACATGATTGGATGTGGTCCCATGTGAGGAATCCAAGACTGGGAGTGGCTTCACTTAAGCAATCCAGCAACTTTAGGGTTTAGGGTTTATAAGGTTTAGGGTTTAGGGTTCAAGGTGTAGGGTTTAAGGTTTAGGGTTCAAGTTTTATGTGTTTTTGTTTTTCCCCACCCTCGCAGCGGGGTTGTTAGATTTGAAAGTAGATGTTGTCCTCGCCCGACTGGAAGCTGACCTTTAGTGACCAACCACCAAGTATCCCTGCAGTGCCCAACCGCAGACTATCCCTGCAATGCTTAACGGATGTGCCCGACCGCAAAGTATCCCTGCAGTGCCCAACCACCTCGTATTCCTGCAGTGCCCAACCACCACGTATCCCTGCAGTGCCCAACCGCAGACTATCCCTGCAGTGCCCAACCGCCAAGTATCCCTGCAGTGCCCAACCACCTCGTATTCCTGCAGTGCCCAACCACCACGTATCCCTGCAGTGCCCAACCGCAGACTATCCCTGCAGTGCCCAACACCAAAGTATCCCTGCAGTGCTCAACC
>CAJNIZ010001944.1:0-17670 GCA_905231905.1 Symbiodinium pilosum | reverse complement strand
ACAAAAGGAAAGGAGAGCGAAAGACAGACCGACCGACCGACCGACCGTCTCCTTCTAAGCAAAAGAAAGGAGAGCGTGGCTGACCAGAGCCTCTCAGCCACACCTAGGAAAAAAAAACACGGGGCCCTATATGGTAAGTTAATTGAATTTCCTTAACAGCAACCCAGCTTAGTCTTCGTCTGTAGAGCATACCCTTGCAGCACCGCTGTCTACCGTCCTGCCTGCGCCTGCCAGATGCCCGTGAAGAGGCAGGGGCCGAGGAGGCAGCCAACCTTGAGGAACTGAAATCAAAGTACCATATCATGGGTATATAGTAAATGACAGGGTGTCCTTGTTATAGTAGTTATGGGATTTCAGCCCAGCAGAGGAGACAAGGACTGCTGTAAGACCCTCCATCTAACCTCGCGCAGCGTCAAGTGCAGCATCCGAGGGTAAGCCAGCTAGGTAAGCTTGCGAAAACATCCCCAAACTTGTAATTGATAGCCGGCCAACCAGAAGTGCGCATGAGGGAGCTTGGTTCAGCTGCCCAAACCATGCCGCCTCTCGAAAGGGGGTTGGCATTCAGCCCGTCGCATCAAAAGGGGCTTGTTTACCCCAGCTGAGCTGGGCCTTACTATAATTGCAAGCTTAGCCAGCTGCCAGGACAACAGGAGTGTTGACTGTCGAGGCTCTGGCAAAACAACTCAGGGAATGCTCCAGGGTTTACTTCCTCTGCCTTGCATCGTTGTAGCATCCAGCCTTCTCTGCGTCTGTGGCACCGACAGAAGCATGGAAGTCCTCTGCTGAGCGAAGTTTGTTACACCATGACAATCTAAAGCTTCGATGACCAGTCTAACATGAGTTCGTCAAGGCTGGGCGTACCATAACGAGCAGCATGTCGCTACTAAGCAAGCTAGTTATCGCCGAGCGTTGATTTTGCCAACTTGGCTTTTCCATTGTCCCGATATAACCCCAATATAAACCCGATGTAACCCTGTATACTACAGTAGTTTCCATTCTCTTTTCCATTATCCCTGTATAACCCCAATATATACCCTCTAACCCCAATAGTCCAAAGGCCAAACCCCCTGCTTCTCGCAGCCGAGAATCGGACACATACTGCAGCATGAGCTGCATGGACATGGATCCAGTCACGAAGCCCCAAATCCTTGCGTGCTGCTTCAGAGCGCAGCATCACCAAGGGCTGCTTCAAAGCGGTTAACGCTATGAATGCGTTGCTAGCTTTTCTGAGGCTTTCTTCCTGCACAACACTTCGAACAGAAGTAAATGCTGCGTGGCTCGCGCCCAGGCTTAAGAGACCCATGGTTGATTGCAAAGGATGCAGGGTGCAAAACTCACACGGCTAAACAAGAATATGACTGTAGGACAGCTGCGGTGTAGGGCTTCTTGCTTCAGTAATTGAAATGACTTTCCATCAGCTCGCTGAAGGGCCAGCCCTTTACAGCCCATCCCTACTTTGCAACGCCCTGCGATGATCAATGCGTTCCTGCAAAGAAGCATACTACTGAAGGTCTCCTTCGTGTCTGCCCAACAAAAGACGACTACGCACGAAGGGCAGATAAGGCATCGTGTGCTTGCATGCTACGCGTGTTGAGAGATTTGGAGCGGCTGCATGCTGCTGCATCATCATCACCCTACTCATCATCAGCACCATCCTACTCATCATCATCATCATCATCATCCTCATCATCTGCTGCTGCGGCTACTGCCGAGCTTGGCACCAGCAGAAACAATTCCGCAACCGCTCTTCTCGTTCTACTCTGAACCATGTACTTATAAGTACTGCCAGTGCAAATTTCAGTGGGTGCAGATGCATGTGACTGCTGACTCCCAATTAATTAGTTCTTCCCACACGCGGAACCATTACGTACGGCGCTACATCGTGCCTCTTTGGTCATTGACACCTTTAAACTTTATAACCAGTCCAGGCACATGACGAAGAAATGGTCAATTGTCAAAGCCATGAAGAGGCCGAAGACAGAGGCACCAACTATCCTTGGCAGCCATTCTACTAATCACGTCGCAGCTGAGAACCAGATTATAGGACTGTGGCGTGGCAAAGGCCCTACCTTTCAGTCATGCAGATTGCGGCGGGCTACATGTGAAGACGACTCCGTGGTCATCACAAAGTTTGAGTGCGGTGGCGAAGGAAGTTCAGCTCCTGAAGAGCTGGCTACTGTGGCAGACTAGGTCAAATTCTGTGGGCTTCTGCAAGCACAGTATGTGTTGCCTCCACAAAGAATTGCTGAACTTGCTTGAGGCTCGTTATCAGGGCTGCCTTCGGTGAGAGACAGCTCGTCAACTTCTTTACCAGGTAGATTCCAGCAGGAGTGATGCAGCCCCCAACCACGGCCACCACACTGCCAATGAACAGATTCGAAGCAAAAATCGCCTACAGGGAGGGAGCCGTTATACGAGCCATAGTCTAAACTCCTGGTATCCCCCTTAATAGCCCCTATAGTAGTCCCCAGTATAATCCCCTATATAATCCCCTCTAAGGAGTTTAGACTATAGCTCATGTGGATCATGATTTCTGTCACTCGCGCAGCTCCCATTCTACCCATTGTTGCCAACATGAGCCGCCTGCACAAACGACTGAATGAAGCCCGCCGACAGAGTGTGCATTGACAAGATGGCGCAGAGCATCTTCAAGTCTCTGGGCACCGGCCGCACATCGGTCTTCGCATTGGTTTCCGCCATGGCTTTGTGGCAAGGCTACAGTCAAGCCCCCAGATTCTGCAGACTAACACAACATGTGCGATGGACTCTGGCTACTTGCTCGTCATGGCTTGTACGCACCAAACTGTGGCGGCAAAATGTGGCAAAAAGCCAGTGGTAGTTATGGCAGCCCGTTGCAAGATACTGGCATGGCATGCGACCCTGCTCTGCTTCGGGAAGACTGCCGGACAAGCTGTGGAATTCATCTCCTGCCTTGTACAAGCTGAGAATCTCTTCATTACCTCAGCTTGCACCTCCCTCATCTATTCGGCTCTAGGGGTTATATTGGGATAATGGAAAATCAAATGGAAACTACTATAGGGTTTAGGGTTTAGGCTCTAGGGGTTATATTGCATGTCTGGACCTTTCGGTCAGAGCTATTAACCCGAAAGTTGTGGATGAAATTTCTGCTGCAGAGGCTGGTGTATTCCACTGCCCAAAAAAAAACCAAGGTGCCAATGCGAGGCATGTCGATTCGGACAAGGTTTGGAAGTCCTGGGTAAGGCCATGGAAAGGTTGTTGGTAATATTAGGGTTATTTTGGGGTTATATGGGGATAATGGAAAACAAAATGGAAACTACTGTATTCTATATGGTTCCTAAAAGATTGTATGACTCGCCCAGGCTTGCAAAGCTCCGATGGGGTTTAGCAGCTCGCTTTCGCGCATGACCCTCAACTTACACGGCTGTCCTCCAATCCACGGCAAGAAGGGCTCGCCACCAGGTGGGGGGCCGTGGCGGAAGTCAGGTCCTTGTGCAGCAACTCAAATGGCTTTGGACGCTCTAGGGAACTGGGAACTGTGGACTCATTGTCTTGTAATCCCTTCAGCTATAATGACACGCCGCCCTCTCCCTAATATGAAACATTCTGAGCATTTCCATGTGCTGAAGGGATACTGTCGAATTACGACTAGGGGAAAGGTCCGATTCTCTGTTGGGGGGACCCGGGGAAGGGAAGAGAAGCTGGCGGCCCTTAGGCAGGATAAACAAAGTGTGGTGCAGCACGCTTCCAATGCTGCTTCTCGTCTCGGGAATGTTGGTATCAAACTGAAAGAAGCCTTGCTGTCGGTCCTAACTCTCTGACTTTCCAGGCATGCCCACTTCTGAGTCAAGGATCCGAAGATGAAAGCTGCTTTGCCATAAAGCGACAGAGCCGGGTAGACAGCCAGGCCAAATGGGAATTCCTGCTCTCAGGCATGACATGACAGGGGAGCACCTCACTGGCGCAACCTTCTGCAACAAATGAGCAAAGTTGCCATTTTGTCAAAAACAACCGTAGGATCTGACCCGTCTGACCCGACAAAACGTGAAGTCGAGCCCCGATCTGGGAGGGAGGCGGCCCCCCACCGGCTGAGCCTCTTCAGCAAAAGCCTTCGCCCACACCCCATTCGTGCCGAAGAAGATCTCCCGGCTGTCCAGGTCCACAGCCACACCCACCTTGGGACTTGTGATTCACTATATGGAATAAAATGGAGAATGAACTGGAAACTGGCCGTCTGTTGTGTTTTATAGGGATTGGGGTTGTGTGCCAACTACAGAAATGGCGCAGCCTGTCTCCCAAGGAAGGATATTGTCTGCTTCTTCTGGGCAGCTTAATTTCCTGTGTACGGCAGTGCACGACTGCCAAGAACTTCTGGAAAGGCTTGGTGCGGATGTGGAAAATCAGCCCCAGAAATCACTATAAATTGTACTTCTCCGGGTCCAAGGAACGATGACCTCCTCCTTCAGAGTGCGGTCGGCACCTCAACAGCCCCCATCTATCCGGCAACACAAACGATTCAAGGGAGTTCATCATCAACCTCTTCAGGAAGATGCTACCCTGACACCCCCCCCAGAAGCTCATCCAGCAGGCACCTGAACCTGCCGCTGGCCAAACCTGACACCAGGAGGTGTTTGTGCCGCCGTGCCACCTGGCATCCACACGCCATGCTTTGTTTGTTCTATAAGGGTTACATAGAGTCATAGAGATAGTGGAAAAGAAAATGGAAGCTACTTTATAAGGGTTACATAGGGGTATATAGGGCTTTCTGACTGAAAGCTGAAGATGCTCCTTGCCTCCATGCACAAAGAGAAAAGGAGAGCCCGGGATTTTGCAGACTAGGAAAGCCGCACAGGGGTCACCCAGCCTATAGTCCGAACCTTCAGGGTGGAAGGGAAAAACATGCTCGATTTCAGAGCCCTGCACAGAGTTTGCCAACTAGCTATAACAGCACATTGACATAAGCTGCACCACCTACTGGCTTGTTATTAACGAACTTAAAACAGGTTACTCGCATAAGGACACCTTGTTATTCACTATACATACCCATATTATGGTAACTCAATTAGAGCTCCTTAACAGCAACCCAGCCTACACCCCCAGCATCATCTAAGGCCAAGAGGTGATGCGACGTCCCCTGCAAAACCCAATCTGTCTTGCAACAACTGTAGGGCCTGGGGGGGTTGGGCTAATGATAGCTAAAAATGGGCATTAGGGTTTAGGGTTTAGGGTTGGAAGCTACTCTTGTTTAGGGTTCATATTGGGAAATGAAATGGAAGCTTTTGTGTTTTAGGGTTCATCGTGGAAGATGTAATGAAAACTACTGTTTTGTGTAGATTAGGTAGGATTAATTTTCCTTTATTCCCTACTAACCAATAAACCTGAAGTACAACTTGGACCTGGAGGAGTTGAGTCCATCCACTGCCCAGCCGTGGGCATCGTCCCCGACGCCTGCAAGGTGACTTCATGTAAAGCTGGCGCCCCAGGCGAGAAAAAGGAAGAAGTACAGTGTATACCCCAAACTGCAGAAGCAATTTCATGACAATCACACTGCAGCAGTAGCAGCACGTGATCATGTCAAGCTCAAGGTTTGAATTTCATGGTCTCAGGTACCATTCCCTTTCATCTACCTTGGAGTTTCAACTTGAAGCGTCTGGCGGCATACGTCCCGGCAACGTAAGAGCCTATGTCAGAGGCCTTCCTTCAGTGCGATTTACCACTGCGATTGCCAGAAACGCTTCACGAACACAGCATTCTGACTGGCAAGGAGAGAGAACACGTTTGGAGCGCGTCGAAGATTGGAGCCCTTGACATGCTGCACATCGTACGGCCTCTCAACGGCAAGGTTACGGGCAACAATGAAGTTGGTAGATTTGGTAGCCTTTACTGCTACGCGTCAGATCCGCGCATGACAACAAGTGATCCAGATACCCTCTGAACTTGCACACATGGCACACATTGAGACGTAGCACTGCACACTCCTTGAGAAGTAGCCCATACCTCCGATGCAAGAGCGGCGATTTTCACGACCTGGAAATGCAAAGCTCCTAGCAATTACCAAAGCGCATTCTTGCTGCGCTCCTCTACATGCATGTCACGGCTCTGGGAAGCGCCATCGGCGGTGAGACCAAAGGCTTCGCCCATTCTGCCCAGTGAAGGCCCTGCCCAGTTGCCAAGCAAGGGTGCGTCGTCTACCTCCTCGGTGTCCACAGCCTTATAGCCCATAGCAGCTTTGTACCATGGAACTGCAGATTTCGTCGACTCTAGGCGAGCTGATTTCGAGGAGCCGCCAGCAGACACCAAACTCTGCGCAGCCCGCGAAACTTGACTGACTGCTGCTGGCCTCTTCTGCAACCTCTTGGCTTCGCCAGAGAGGATTGAGTTCACTTGCTCTTGGGTGAGCGGAAACTCAACTGGATTTGCAATTTCGGCCTGCAACTCCTTTTCCCAGTGGCTCTGATTGCCGCCATGTGAGTAGTTCAGCAACACAGTCAGGTTTGAAAGAAAGTGTACCAGCCAGCCCTTCAACGGAAAGTCTGCCTCATGCACGCCATCAAAAGGATAGTTCAAGCTGCAAAGCAGCTCAAACAGACCCAAGATAATCAACAGGGATGCTGCATATGCAAGAGGTGCAATCCATGAGTCGCAAATGCCCATGCAAAGACCCAAGTAGGCCACTGTCAAGGTCACCAGCATACTCAGCAAGTGAAAATACTCAAAAGGTAGCATTGCATTTGCTGCATCCAGCAATTGGAGCTGGTAAGACTTGCAGTCTACCAGACGCTGCAACACCTCCCTCTGCGTTGCTGGTGCAACATCCGCCTTTCGCATTCCGTGTAAGGCACAGTCGCAGGCGGTATGCATCATGACAAGTGTCCGTTGCCTCGCTGAGAGACATCCAGGATCTAGAAATTCGGCTTCCCCAGGCCGGATAAACTCAAGGTCCACCAGCTTCAGGAGATCCATCTGTTGAACTGCATCATCTTTGTAACTTCTTAAAATCTGGCATAGAACCAGGACCGAGGATCCCACAGCCCAACGGCAGCCCAGACGGTCATACGGCTCGTTTTCCTTTCGCAAGAATAGCCGGGCCTCAAAGGCAAAATCGTAGACACTGTCCATCATCTTCCTGACCAAGTGGCCCAAGTGCAGATATCGAAAGTATGCCTGATTGATGGCAAAGCACAGTGCGCATGACATCAGGATGAACATCAGCTCTATGTCGGACCATTCGAGCTCAAGCGTGCTGAGCCTCCATCCCTTCTCCTTCTTGTCCATATATCCATCGATGTAACCATTGTTGTAAACCGCAAATACGCACAAGTGAAGTGACAAGAGCAGCCAGAAATCCTTCCGAACCAAGACCTTCGGGCCAACCGAATGGCCGAGCCGAAGCATCGTCAGGAAGTAGGCTCCCTGAGGGCTGTAGAAGCGACTTGAGGCCAAGGGTGGGATCGGAAGTTCATCAGCTGCAGAAAGATAAGAACCACCGGCGCCGTACATGCTTCGGACAAATTGGTTCATTGCCGAGCACGGACAAAATGCCGAGCAGCTGCTGGCTGGTTATGTGATTCATCACTGACTACACTCCTGGGCCAAATGCTCGAGAGGTTCACGATGACCACTATGCTTTCAAACGAATCACTCACGCTGAGCGCTCAACTTGTCAACTGACTGAAAGCAACAACTTGGCTTCCATGTCACTACACGTTGCTAGCTAGGCACTGCTTCCGCAACTCAAGCAAAGCTGCAAGAAAATCGGGCGGGGGGTACCAAAACTAGGGGTGTCATTTTGCAGGTCCATACAACGACTAAAGTCTATATCGCCCCATACTTCGGGAAACTACCATATGCACCCAATAACAATTTAGGAGTTTCCATTTCGTTTCTACTATTCACTATATAACCTCTATATAACCTGTATTCGGGTCCCCGTATTCATGGGAAACCCCCCCAGACTCATTTTCGATGTCTGCCAAAAAGTCGCTCAGGCCTTGCGTGCTCTTCGCCCCGGCACGGACCTGAAAAGCTCCAGACTTGGACGGATAGGTTTTAGGGCTTAGGTTCTCACACGAATTTACACATAACATCCTCCAATAGGGAAGGGGGCTGCTGAAGATGTTGCAACAAGGCTCCCGCCTCAAAGCCCGTGCTAAGCAGTCCAATTTGTGGGGCGCGGCACTCCTAGTAGGGCAACATGCCAGACCGAAACTCTGCTAGCAGACTCTCAGGCGATACATGAATGCGAGGCTTGACAATTGTCCCCAAAGACGACGCTGTCCTTGAAAAGCTGAACCTCGAAGAAAAGGCGGCCGCTGTCTTGCGCATAGTCTGGAAAGCCCACGGTCACCCACTCCGACCTGCGGCGCGACAGCTATTGCAGCTGACTTGGCCCGTTTACGACTCGACTTCCTTGCAGATCCAGGGGACACTTGTTAGGGGGACTAGGAAGCATTTAAACCCAAGCATTTAAATATTGAGGTAGGGGTTCTTATTGTAAAGAAGTTAAATGCCTATAGTTAAATGCTTCCTAGGGTTCCTGAACTTGGGCACAAGAGGCCTGCACGATTCAAGCTCTAGAAGGACAGCATAGCAGAAATTGACCAAAGCTGTTCCCGGGACTTCAGGATGTTTGTTGGCTGGTGGCAGAATCTGCCATTTACTTTCCAGAGATCTATATCCTGATGTAATGCCTACATAATTCCCATATGAGCCATTGTCTAAACTCCTAGTATCCCCCTTACTAACCCCTATAGTAGCCCCATATATAATTCCTTATATATCCCCCTTTAAGGAGTTTAGACTATAGCTCATATTAAAACCTCCAGATAATGGAAGACTCTCGACTCAACCTCCTGCGATTTTTCACCCCGAAGGGCGTGCTTTCATCCACCTCCGGAACAGTCTTGGGCCTCCCTGCCTTCAGGATTCTTTGTCATCATCATGGTGTAGGATAATAACAGGGTACCTGAAATAAACCTCAAAACGATACTGATATTAATTTAGGCTTGTACACTAGGTCCCCTTGGCTCAGGATTGTCTGTGTATAGTCCCCCTTAAGTAGATAAATTATGGCTTTGGGTATATTATAATAAGATCCCCATATACCCCATATTCTATATACCTAAGGGGGACTATAACTAGAGCAACGACACTTGCAGATTCAGGACACACACGCGAGGCTGAAACTGAATCTTTTGAGAAAATCTCAGCAGACACCAGGTGATGGTGAGGGCTTAGGGTTTAAGGCTCAGGGTTTAGGGCTTTGGGTTTAGGCCACAACAGCGGCTCAGGGTTTAGGATTTGGGGTTTAGGGCCACAACAGCGTAGTCGGCCCATTCAGAGCGTAATTGAGTAAACCCACCTCCAGAATTGTTTGTTTGAAGACTCGTTGAGATGTCTTCTGTGCGGTCTAAAAATGACCACGATTTTCTACTCTACTTTAATTTCCTGTTCTTGCTGTTATTACGCTTATGCCAATGACAACTACCACTATTACAGCTGTTATTACCGCTCTTACCATAGGAAATAATGAAGAGGCTTGTAATTCTCGTCTTACTACTATTCCATCTTCCCACAATCTTTCACCCTCAACTCAACCATGAACATTCATGAGCACGCAACATAAACCTATAGACCCCAAACACCAAACCTGAGCTCCCTGGAAACCTGAAATACTATGGTAGCTTCCATTTTCTTTTTCCATTCCCCTACCTAATTCCTACATAACCCTAGTTCCCACGTCATCTTGCATTTGATTCTCAGGTACTCTCTGGAGAGACCTAAAGCACCAGGAATTCTGAACTTACCGGTTCTCAGTAGGGAATCATGAATAATCAGGGGGATATGTTCCCTACATATGATATTCCCAGCTCAGGTTCCCTACCCTAAACTCTAAACCCTACATTTTCACTACATTCCCATATTACCTACTAAGCAAATGAAAGTCAAAAGCTCGGCTTCGCGCGTGGGATCTGCTGTGCTGCCGCGCAGCAGGCGCGGAAGCAGGTGCGGTCCCTGCGCTAGATTATTAGGGGTACGTTTAAAGGGGGATGTAGGGGGTATATAGGGTTATATAGGGATATATGGGTTTAGGGTTTAGGGTTTCCCAAAATTAGGGGGTACCTTTTTTTGGAGGTCCCTATAATATGGATTACAACATTTTGGGGTCTATATTGGGGTCCCCAATTTTGGCAAACGATGTGAGGTCTTCTCAAAATGGGAATGATAACAATGAAGACGGCAATAGCACTAGCAATAATAACAATATAATAAGAAGAGCCGCAGCAGCAGCAGCAGCAGCAGCAGCAGCGGCAGCATCAGCGGCGCCTCAGCAGTAGTAGCGCTAGTACGGGCAACATTAAGAATACTAGTAGTCGTCGTGGAAGTTGTCGAGGTAGACATAGTCGTAGCAATCAAGAATAATGGCAGTAGCAGGCACAATGATTACAAAAGGATGGCGAGCTGCATCTTGAAGTGAGTGCTATGCCGCAGTTCCCGCTGATGGATTGGGCATGTCAGCTGCTTAGCGCTTGCTTTGGCGATACGCCCAGGTGGAAAAGCAGCAATGCGCTTTGGACACTCATCCGGTAAAGCCAATGAATACCCGAATCGAGACAAAACTGCCACTCACTGCTATCAGCTACAAGCCAAACCTACATTTGGACTACAAGCAACTACGTGCTTTTTTGACACAAACTTCAGAAAATGAACATGCATGTGCATAAACGCCTTGGACTTTCTATTGCTGTTGATCTACTGCCAGAACAGCCCTGCTTTGCCAACAGAATCGAAGACCAACATGAGCCACTGTTGTTCTCATCATTATTATTATTGACATTATTCCTATCTTTATCACCATTATTCTGATTACTATGCGTTTATGACTATTGCTTGTAACTTATAGCCCTGGAGCCTCACTTGGGGCGGTTGCGGCCATGGCTACCTCCACCAGGCCCTGAGCGCTGGCTTCTTGGAGAGCGAGAACGTCACAGGCTTCAGGATCTCAAGACGGAGTGGGTTTAGGGTTTTAGGGGTTTATAGGGTCTAGGGGCTTAGGGTTCAGAGAATGTCTAATGTTTTCGCCTGACCTACGGACAGCAAAGACCGCAGCAGCTGAAAGGGCAATAGGAGCCTACAAGTTGTCTCGACCTGCCAGACTATATCCCAGACCTACTCAAGAGAGCCTGGAGCTCCTTGTCGTTGTATTCGAGCAACCTGGGTGCCAGCATCAATGCACAAGCTTGATCTCTATCTTCTCAAGAAAACGCCAGAAACAAAGGTAGACACATACAAAATCCCAATTACCCTTCGGTTCGCTGGCTTACAGCACGGCTGTTTGCGTGCAACGGGGGGGCGGGCATGGATCCATTAAACGGGTTGCCTTCGCCGGGCCTCCTGCAGTTCACAAGAACAGATTAAGCTGCAACGGCCTCGAGCCCGAAGCAGATCTATGGTGCTGAAAGCATGTAGCTGTGATGTTAGCGATATGTTCGCTGTGGCCAAGAGGTTATGCCAGCATTTAGACCTTACGGAGGCTTAGTCCGTTCACAGACACTTTGAAGCACCGTACGCTGAAGTGACACTACCCAGCACAGCTTCAAAGAGGACACTTGACCCGTAGCATCCACATCCGATACCTCAATTGGAGTCATGCAAGTGTAAATGCAGATAAGCTGCACATGCCCATACTTGTCCAGCACGCCAAGACGCTGATGCTGCATGCCTGAAAACAAACTTTCGGAATTGTTGGTCACGCTGGGGTGGGCGGCAAGCTTACGGGACTTTAAAACGGTTCTCGCTTAGTAGCAGCAGCAGTTCTGGCGCCTTATCTGCCCCTGATTCAGCCAGCCATCAGGAAGCCACTGGGCGCTGGGCATACTACTCCACGTATTACAGGGACGTCTGTGTCTTCGCACCATGAACACCACAGGAGCTGCAGCCTCCTGAGTCCGTGGAGCAGAAAGTGCATCTCAGGCGGACATCCTGCCAGGCGCCATCCCCTGAAACTGAGAATACTTCACGAATCACAGTCACCCTTAACCTCAGGCAGCCTTCATTTGTATAAGCATCCGATTCGTTTTTGTATTTGTATCTCTAGAACTTATGTTTATGCAAATTGTCATACTTTCCATTTTTTCCATTATCCCTAGATAATCCCTACATAACCCACATACTATACCTAAATAGTAGTTTCCGTTTCATTTTCCATTATCCCAATATAAACCCTGTATAACCCCAAAGGGGTTAGCTCCTTGAGGACGAGGTATGAGTCACCATACTGGCGTGCCCGGACCACACCTTGCAGGTGCTGATTTCATGGCGTGGAACAGAGATCTCTACATCAACTGATACGCTCTAAGGCCTTAACTCTAAACCGTAAAAAAATGGCACAGCCCTAAACCCTGAAAATACGATTCAAAGGTAATTAATGTGCGAAACGGTTTTTGTGCAAAGAACTGCTCCACTTGAGCTCAGGCTGTGCTTGCCAAGACTTGCAACATAAGCGGCCATGGCCTCGGTAATCATTCATTACGTTGAGGGCTCCGTACTTCACGCGATCGAAGCCCTTGGCATCGTCGTAGGCCCCACCAAAAAGCTCACGCTCCCAGCCCTTGCGCGTGTTGTTCTCCTTGTGCGGGAAGGTTTTCAAAGCATGGCTACTTTACAGGTGAGAAAGCCGGTGGAGCTGCAAGTTCACAACGCAGTTACATGTTGTTATGATGCCTCCTGCAAACCTTGTGCGTCTGAGCCCTTCATTTGCCTGCATAATATTGTGCAGCGCGCCCTTGACAAACAGTCTTTCTTTGGGATCGACTCACACTTATAATGATAATACATACATAAAACATACATTCCTGGCAACATTTTTCCAAGTGGCTGGGTCCAAAGCCCCATTGGACGTCTTGGTCTCAAACTGGTTGCGGTAGAACCTTTGATACGCATGTTGTATAGCGGCTTCTCTTAGGCCGCTCTCTCGCGACAAGGAACGGCGTGAACACTTGAAGTATGTCATGTACTTTGTAAGGTGCTGCAATTTGCCTGATCTCCACACCTCAACCTTCCTGTTTGGAAAGTCAAGTTCACACGCATGCCACCAAGAGAGCATAAACTGCGAACAGAACATAAGTTGACGGAATCAGATTATGGCTTCCACGCAGTGCCCGGATCTTCTTTCACGCCCTCCACACCCCGGAAAGGCCACGAAGCTCGTCACTCTCCATGAAGTGGCCCATGCGATCCAAGTTGACGTGGATGCAGATGGGCGCCATGTCCTACAAAAGCAAGCTTCAGCAGACATGCTTCTAGTCGCTGAGAGCGTGTGTCTTCCGATATGGCTTGCGCTTTAGCACGTGGGTACCCTTGTTGCGAAGCATAGCCTGCGTGGCCCCACACTTGCACTCACAAGAAAGGGCTTCAGTCTGAAACCCTCCCGGAAGTCAGGCACTGAACCCTTCCTGGATCCAGCCAAGGGTTGTTTCCAGCTCACGGCCAACGAATCCCAGCTTGCTGAAGCGTGCCCTCACCTGCCAGTTTAGCAGCTCAAAACTTGGCAGTCTGTGTTGTGGCTGCAGGCCCCGTGGTCTTGGCGTGGCCCTTCCCCACTTCTTCAACATGTGATTGTGGGAGTCACCTTAGAAGCCTCATAATGGGAAACAATGTGAGAAAAGCGCGCTTGCTGCAGTGGGAAGGCTGCTTTCGGGAGCTGCCTCACAAAGCTACTCCAGCCAAAGTGCCTGAGAAAGCGAGTTCTCGTGACTTGTTGTGCAGTGTGCGCGGACTCCGGCCAGGGCCTGACATGCTCAAGATCAGAGAAGCAGATCTGGCAAACAACACTCAAAACACTGAACACCAAGAGCAGACGGGCCTTCCTCTGGCAGTCGGTCAAACCTGAGTAACACTCTTCCCTGGCTGCTGTCCCGGCCAAGGGAACAGAAGACACCTACCTGTGGTGAAGAGCATTGACAGACAAGTTCGTCCACGACAGCGTGTCACAACTTCCGAGCTACTCACATGTATACAACACCGCCAGAATTGTCTCGCGCCAAAATGGCTTCTAACTCTGAGCTGAAACCAGGAATTTCACTTAGTCGTTTCTGGAATTTGGCCCGTCATCTGTCCATGTCAGGTATGGTCAGCGCACCTGTTACTTTATGATGCAACCCCATAATGTACACAAGCCCCTTGGTGTCATGCCACCTGTCTGAAGTCACTTTCGTCTCTACCCCTTGTAGTGGGCTGCGCCAAGGTGCGCTCCACAGCGCGCATCTCTGACTCAGGCAGCAGGAGGGCCCAAAATGCCTGGTCCTCATCCTGAAGGCGGCTGTCTCTAGTATATATAGGGTTATATGGAGATAATGGAAAGGAAAATGGAAACTCCATACCAGGTTATATAGTATATTGGGGTTATATAGTCTCCCCGCAGCCTTGCTTGCACACCTTCGCAATGGTAATTCTTAGCTTTAGACTGGGAGCATGAAAACACCCCGGGAAGAAGGCTTAAGTGTGGTGCGGGATGCGTGACTAATGAGGCAAAATATAAACAGAGAATTCTCAATGTTCATGGTATGCCAACTACCACAGTTACTGTAGTCCCGAACCCCGTCTTCCCCATCCATTCCTGAACTGCATCCCTAACAACTTCCCGTGTATCTTCCCTAATCCAGGCGCGATGTTCCCAATATGCCAAGGAAAATGACAACAACTACAATCTTTACCGCTTCTCTTCCCCACCCATTCCTCAACAACTGCCTGGATATCTTCCGCACTCCAAGCGCAAATCTTACCGCTGTCCCTAATGCACTCATCGGTAGAACCCTGGAGATGATCCATGGGATCCTCCCATTTCCCGATCCTCTCAACCCGAACTTCTTCCATGAGTTTGTTCTACTGCGCTTCCAGAAGCTAAGGACGTTTAGCTTAGTCTGTTGACATCCCAAACCATATTGGTAGACATTATCCGTTTAAAGCCTCCCTGTTTTGGAAGCCCCATATCTCAGCTGAAGTCTCCAGAAGGCCGATCTCACGCAGCGCCGAAGCCACGGTGGCGTCCTGCAAAAGGCCTACTACTACAAGCTAGTGAACAGTGGTGGTGGTAGTCGTAGCAGTAGTAGTCGTCCTGGTGGTGCTACTGCTGCCGCGGCTGGTGGAAGGGAGTACTGTAGTAATTGTGGTAGTGTAGTGACAGTCGTTGCGGCAGCTCCAGCAGGGGGTGATAACACTGTGCGAGTTCGCGCACTGAAGCCGGATGAACGTCCTGGTGTGGAGGGGGTTAGGGTGGGTGGGTGCATGGAGCAATGCTATCCATACAATACCTGATCACGCTCAACCTGCGTGCAATTACACCTTTTTTTGCGCCTCGCAAACCGCTCACGAGTCTTCGCTTTTATTCCAGCTGAAACAAACCAAATTTGAAAAGGCCGCGAGTACTAGCAAGAGCAGTGGTGGCGGGAGTGCGCTGTGGTGGTGGTAAGAGTAATAGTAGGAGGAGTCAGATCATAAAACAGCATTGCAAAGGCATCAATAGATTAGAATAGCATTTCCTTGGGGTGGGCACTTATGTCGTCATACAAAAGAGCTAGCCAAACACATAGGAGCGGAAGCTAACAAGATAATCCCCGCGCCCTAATATTGAAACCGCCCACCTCCCTAATGTTAAATATCTCCATTGTGGCATTCTAAAATATACAGGGATTTTTCAATATTTAGAGGGTGGTGGGTTTTAACATCAAAGAAAGGGGATGGCGAATGCATGTCTGCAACGTGAACCCCGTCCCGCAGGCCAGTAGATTGCAAGATAGAATATGGGGTATATGGGGAGCTCATTATGATGCTGGGGAATTTTTTCACACCCTAAACTTACCTAAACCCTCAAAACATTCTGCTTACTTAAGGGTGACTATACGTTGGCCTTACGACTCACAGCACACTAAATCTATACTCATTTGGCCACACCACCAGCATCCCACAACAATCGGGATACAGTCGTAGGCGAATGCGGGGATTGCGGTGGCTCTAGCACCGCCTCATGTGTATTTGAACGCTCCTAAGGCAGATTGGTGATTGATGATGCTATTACTACAAGTACTACTGTTAGCATGACTATTATTATTGTCATCAATATTTCTGCTATTCTTACGATTGCTACTACTTCGCTATTGATGTTAAATGATGAGACAACCTCAGCTGCAACATCGCAATCTCCTCCACGCTGCTAAGCACCCACGTCGGTGGCACAACCTGCCTGACAAGCCACGAGGAAAAGGCATGGAAGGACCCTGCTGGGAATACCTCCTTGAACTTAATTTGGCGAGGGCGGACTCATTGCAAGGAGGAATCCGAAGGGCCCGTTATCGTTGGCTGGCAATCAACTTTTACTTGGGACTCTTCCCTGAACTTCATGGAGACTGGAGATTGGACCCACTGTGTAAACCCCATGGCAGTCAGCTGGCCTCGTTTCACCGTCAAGTCTAGTACCGACATAGATAAAGCACAGGAATCACTTAAGCTACGCGCACAAGCCTGATGAGGTCTCAAACCGCGCCCGTGCTCCCCACAGCCAGGCCCAACCCCTTCCCGCCTCGACTACTGAACTTACTTTTCGGGCCCCCTCTTTCCTTCGCATACCAAAATTAAATGCTGTGGAAAGGCAGGCCTGGCTCGCCACATGCGATGCTTCTCGGAGTAGCCTGAAGTGGGGTGCGCCAAAATTCTGGGTCACTCTCATGGTGGCCACTAACTTAACCTGCACATACCTGCACTAACGGGGGGAGGTGGAGCAAAAGCTTACCAAACAAAGCATACTCTGCCCTGCCTGACCAACCTCTGGCCACCAAAGAAAGGCCTCAACACCCAGCAGGTGTCCGCCTTCACTGTAAACATGTCCTCTGCTACCCCTGGATCAGACAACCTTCCAAAACGTCTCGCCATGAAATGGCAGCAAATTGGGCCAGATTCCGGCCATCCCCATCGTACCCCCTAGGACTGATCAGCAAAACTGAGCATACCGCCGGTGGGGTAGAAAGCAGAAACTTGCCAATTCCCTAAGTAGGAGGTGCCCTCATTTAAGCCCTCTGCCATCTTCTGCCATGGTAGCTTGGACTGGAAGAAATCGATTGTTGATGGACTCTGGGGTGGGCAACGCTGGCAACTTAGAAGTGTTTGTCTACCATTAGCCCAGATGCCGAAGCCGAACTCCAGCAGCACCCCATACGTGACTGGGCCCATGCCGCCTTGCTCGTTAAAGGGGAAGGGGGGAGGAGGGAGGGTTCTCAACATTGGGAGGCCCCGTTTGAAGACATGAAAAACCTAATAATATTTTGATTTGGATGCATGTAAGGGGGTCTCAATGCTAAGTGAAACACGAACCAACTGGATGGATTGCTGCGAAGGAATCCCAGCCTGAGCTGCACAGAATGTGATTCGCAGAAAGTACAGATTGCAACAAGTTTGCAAAATTGCCACGCTGTCTTTAAGTCCCCCGTTCTGCTAAGCAATATCCTACAGTAGTTTCCATTGTCTTTTCCATTATCCCAATATAACCCCAATATATACCCCATTATACGATAGTAGTTTCCATTTTCTTTTCCATTATCCCAAAATAATCCCAATATATACCCCATTATACTATAGTAGTTTCCATTTTCTTTTCCATTATCCCAATATAACCCCAATATGTTCCCTATAATCCCTATA
>CAJNIZ010001943.1:10119-27536 GCA_905231905.1 Symbiodinium pilosum | reverse complement strand
GGACCTGCCAATTACAGTATCAACATGCATGGGCTACTGCAATAATTGCATATTTGGGATGTGGGGGGGGGGGGGTGCTGTAGATTAGGGGGCAAAATTTCTAGTGCGGGAAGCGAGATTTCTGCGTAGAGCCGTCTGGAAAGGACTTCAGACTAATCACCTCTCCCAATAGCAAACCCTCCACCTCCCAATACACTCCCAAAGTAAAGAAACTAGTAACACTATGAACATTTATTTTCAGGGTGGCTGGGGGGCAGTATTGGGGGAGCGGATTACCTGACCCGACGGGGCTTACTTGCTTTCATGCGTGGCGCGCTGGTATCCGCGCAGGCTGCATTGGCAAAGTCACACCCGAAAGTCTGAACTCACACGTGAACTCCCGCAAACACAAAGCACTTTGAACAAGCCGCAATCAGACACGTACTTTACAAATCTTACTTGTTGGAAGACAGGCAGGCACACAGATCTACATGTGGACCGCTCCACCCGGCAATAGTGACTATAAGGAATAGCAGTGATTACATTTAGGTGCAGGCCACCTAGGATCTACCCTTGATTCCCTAGATCTGCTGCAACCTGCAGAGCCAAAAGCTTAACCCAATTCTCTTCAAGGGGGTTGGGGGTTATACGGTTTAGGATTCAGGGCTTTGGGGGTTTCATTTCGGGCTACGAGAACATGACAATTTCTTGCGACCCCAGCGTCCCGCATTTTTGAGGAAAAAGAGCACATCCTGAAATTGCAGCACCCTTGCTTCGAACAGCCCCAGGGTTTGGCCACAGCTGGGCCACAAGACTGTCAACCACTGGCAGTATTCCCTCAGGTATACATCCTAGAAACATTATAGCTTTTATGGTTTTGGGCGTTCGGGCAAAACCATTCGAGCCATAATCTAAACTCCTTCTCTCTCTCTCTCTCGCAGACTCGGTTTCGTCAGCCTCCTTAAAGCGGGTTATACAAGGGATTATATGTAGGACTACTGCAGGGATTATTAAGGGGGATACAAGGAGTTTAGGCAGTGGCTTATTGAGATCACTGAGCCCACTGGAACCCTGAAGAACATGGATACTTGGACCTTTCGGGCAGGCCTAAAACCTGAATCCTAAACCACGTCAACTAGAATCTCGACTCCGACCTGGCATTGGGCAGCGGGTCGGCTGTGAAGGCGCCCCCCTGCGCCTTGATGTTAGGTTTGTAGTTTTTGACTTCTATTGCCAGTAGACTTCAGTTTTGGGTAACTTAAACCATAAAGGCCCTATTCTTTGACGTAACTTGGCTTTCAAGTTGGCTTTGGGGGCTTGTTGTTTATGGATGTGGGGTAAGGGACAGAGGGTTTTCTGCCCACTGCAGGGGTTTCTCCAAAAGAAAAGAAAGTGGAAACTACGATAATGGGTTCTATTGGGGTTATATGGGGGTAATATATGGATAATGGAAAAGAAAAAGGAAACTACTATAATAGGTTCCAGGGGTTACATGGGGGGGTTTTGGGGACTCAGGAGATTTCTGGAAATAATCAAAGAGCTTGTGGAGGAGACTTTGGGGAAGCTCCCAGTTTTGGTCATGATGCGCTAAGGCATTCAGGTTCAGGATTGTTGGGTTTGCCTTTCAACGGCTTTGTGTTATAGAGGGATTGAATCTTACTGCATGATTTGCACAGGGGCTCTTTACTAAAGTAGACTTGTGAGATTCTGTTAGCCCCCCATTGATATAACTCCTATAGAACCCATTATAGTAATTTCCATGTTCTTCTCCATTCTCCCTATATTACCCCTTAACCCCTATAGAACGAACCCATTATAGTAGTTTTCATTTTCTTTTCCATTATCCCGATATTAACGCTATACAACTCCTCTCACACTGGTTCCGCTT
Source organism: Symbiodinium pilosum (assembly GCA_905231905.1). Classification (NCBI taxonomy): domain Eukaryota; class Dinophyceae; order Suessiales; family Symbiodiniaceae; genus Symbiodinium; species Symbiodinium pilosum. The sequence continues at coordinate 25,669 of CAJNIZ010001943.1, read as the reverse complement.
CGCTGGTTCCTCATAATGGAAACTGACTGTGTTGGGGTCAAGGTGGAGGATTTCGGCAAACCACCATCTTGACATATGAGCGGTTATACAGGGAGTTTACCAAAGCAGGCGGACCCCAAGATAGTCCCTAGTATACAATAATCCGCAGTATAAGGACATTCAAATAGGTACCCCTAAATGTGGGAAACCCCATATATGATATGATACGGTATCATCCCCTATATTAGCCCAGTTTCTGTTCCATGTTCCACCGCCTTTCTCATTTGATTCTCTCCATTGTCCATTGTCTTTCTCATTGGATTCTCCATTGTTGAGGTAACATCTCATTGTTAATATCAACAGTAGGCATCCCTCTAGAAGCCCAGAAGATAAGACCGCCTTGGAATCAAAGGCTGAGTGGTTTCCGGCGTTTTGGGAGTTCGGGCTCTTCTGGGATTTCTGCTACCAAAGCTACTTGCAGTGCTCCAATCTTACTGGTGGTTAGTAAGCAATAATGGAATACAATCTCGATAAGGCAAATAGCCCCTCATTCCCTACTGACCCCCAGTAAGAAAATGCGGTGGCTGTTTGCGATGCTAAGTGGATGGTGGCAGGGCTAGGTTACAATCACCAGGTTGCTGAGAATTGGAGCGATGTATATGCATAAGGGGCCTGCTTTTTGCTAGGGCTGTTTCTGCGGACCTTCGATGAGCCCGAGGCCTATGGCGAACTTCTGTAATGTCAGGATTCAGGTCAGCCTCACGCCTTCCCCCAATACATGAATCCTTATATTTGCAAGAACTATCTGTAGGGGCGTGCTCTTTCCCAAATCCTTTCCCATACCATCATGCTGCACAGTTCCAACATCCGATTTGCCGACCGAACGCGCCACCTGACATGTATACCAATAACTCCTATGTCTAAGATGTTCTACGTAAACCAAAAGCCCAAGTGGCTGCCATGGTCCTTTCTCGCCGGGAGAGGAGGCGCTCAAAGTGCTCGCTACCTCATTTTTGCACTGAAGGACAATAAATTCAGCGCTCAGAAACGGTGGTTCCTTAGTGCTGGAGCTGTGGGCAAGAGAGAGCTGAAAAGGTCTTGAAAGTCTGGCCAAGCGGAAACCTCCATCCCCAAGTCTCCCGTGTGAGAGCTAGCCAATATCTCCCATTTAATTATTAATGGACAATGGGTTCCTTATGAGGGAATATATTCGGGAGTAACTACCCATGGGACCCCCATGTCCACAATTAGTGGTCTCCTGGTGCGATTCAACTGTGCGCGTGGCCGCAGGCGCTGTGGCCACCGTTGAGTTCCTCCCAACTGGGGCACAGACGGGTATGTAGGCGAATGGAAAAGAAAATGGAAACCACTGTTTTAGTATGTAGGGTTTAAGGCGAACGAAGATGAAAGAGTACATGGGGCCATAGAGGAGTAATGCAGAATCATTTGAAAAGAAAGTGGAAAATGGAATGGAAACTGGGATGGTGCAGGGATTGGTTACCAAGACCCTCCGAACACCCTAAGCTGGGGCTATAGGACCGTGAGGAGTGGGCACTTATAGGCCATGATAGAGGGTCCTGGGAAGGTCCAGGCAGTGATTTGCAACTCAAACAGCTTTCCTACGAGACGTGCTCGGTGTCAGCCACGAAGATTCAACATCCTGATGGATTTGCCACGTGGAATCTACAAATGCCTGACAGGGACTGTTTTGCAGCCCTGCATGGCGTCGAAGCCCTCATGGGTCCGATCTGTTGCTCCAGGACCCCAAACTTTGCTAAACCCTAAACCCTAAATCCGGTTTCTGAACTAAACTGAGCTCTGGCTTACCTCCTGTAGCAATGCTAGCAACAGCCTTTTAGAACAGGGGTTCAAGCAGAAACGGACACTTTTAAGCTGTTAGCTTGGAGACTGAAGGGGGTCCAACAAGCAGTTGGGTTCGGAACTTAGGGATTGGGAATCCTAATCTTGAGCCCTATAACCCTTCTTGTCTGAAAACCCTAAGGCCCATATAGAGCCCCTAAAAATCCCATGCATCAATCTCAAAACCCCTCAGTCTCTCCCCTAGAAACCCTCAGCCCCACAAGTTCAGTTCCCAAAGTCTCCTCCGAAAAAGTGAGCCGAGGCCCCCAGCACCACCCAGGGGGTAAGTCTTGCTTTGCAGTCCAGGGTGGTGGTCTGAATGTGCAATTTCGCAGTATCCCATACCAAGCAGCAGCTACGTGGCTGCCTGGGTGTATTGGGTTGGTGGTTGTCTGGGGAACAAACACATGAAGCCTGGATTGATGCCCTGAGGAGTCCTGCAACCACTCGGGCCTCAGCACGTAGTCCTCCTCCTCAATGAAACAAAGCAGTACCCGGATCATGCCAGAGAGGGCTTAGGGACAAACATGAGATGACGTTGGTGGATGCATACGGCCCACAGATACTGACGAACAAATTGCATGCTTCCGCTGCAACCCCAGTTCAACATGGTATTGACTCTGGGAACAGTCGAACACAGCCGGCAGCAAGCATATCATGGCAGCAAGGCTGGGGTTTGCGGCCTTGCGCTGATGTCGAAACCGCAGCTGATGCAATGACCTATTGCGGCTCAGGTCTCTCATTTGGAACCTTCAGCCCTTTTGTGTGTTTATATGCAAGCAGGTTTCAGATCAACACTGCTGTACATCACCGTCCGTTCGGCAGACCTCTTCTTGAGTTATATTCAGCCCCACTGCTGCGCGTAGACCTTCCGAGCCCTGAACAACGTCGCAGTTCGCGCTTCCGCCAACATGCCAGCCGCTGTACTCAATTTCCCCTTTCTCAGGCACACTACCTGAGAACATGCCCTCAAACCATAGTCAAATGCGAATATACCCTCCCAACCATTGTTATAGTATAGTATACCCCCCCCCAAAAAAACACTATTTCTAGCAGATGCTTGCTATCAAGCTAGATCTGTCGCGAGATGTGCTCCGAACAGTCTAAGGTCGCAACTCTGACGCAGGCTCAGGGATAAACCTCTGCTCATGAAGCAGAACCCTGGGGATCCCAATAGCCCTGTAGGTAGTGTTTTCTGACTTTAAGGCCCAAGGTAGGTATCATTTGTATACTTGGATCCCCAGGGCAAGGGCAAAGGTTGTGGTTTGGTTTGTGGTAAGGTATACCCGCTGAAGAGCAAGGGATGAGGGTTAGGGTTGCTGTATGGAATGGCTCGATGGCCTCGGTTTGAGGGGTGTTGAGAGGTTTAAATGGCTGTAAGTTGTAGGGCTCTCTTTTTGGAGTGTTAGGGGTTGAATCAGTAGGGACACCTCGGAACAAAGGCCTGTGTCGAGCGGATACCGCTGGCTACTGGTCATCTGGCCATCTCACCCTCCATGATGTTATATAGGGATAATGGAAAAGAAAATGGAAACTACAGGGATTATGGGGATTATAAAGGTTGTTTCGGGACATGTTCCCCAAGAGGGTGTTTGTGGTTGCGGTAGTCGGTAGCACGCTTTCTGGAAAGCTTGGGGTTGGACAAACAACGTGTACTCGGAACCCAGAAGAGGCTGCGGCGGCTATTGCTACTCCAAATCGCTTGGGCCTGCAGTTAGTGACACCTGAGCCAATGACAAATGACACAAGTACGTGCCAGCTCATAGACTATTCATTACTTCATGTTCACACCCAGGGGATCCAAGTACAAAAAGAAACGGAACAGACAACGGAAACTTATATGGAAACTGGGGTTGCATAGCGGATTGTAGGGATAATTGAAGGCTTGAGGGATCCAAGTATACAAAACATATCTACAGTGGGCGCTAAAATCTGCAAATACTGCCTGCGTTGGGTTGTTTGGATCCCTAGGGACAGACTTAACCCGACCCGAAACCCTAAACCAAGTCAAGTCAGAATCTCGCCAAAAGGTATGCCTGAGTCCCGCGCTTAGAAGCAGAGACTATTCGACCGATCTGCTGAAGCCACCCAGACTGAAAGGCAGGTTTAGATGTTTTGGTCCTGTTTCCCTGACGGAATTTCATATAACAAAGTCACAACATGTCACAACTTATAATAATGATCCAGTTGTAGGGCCATAACCTGGGTTGCTGCTAAGGAACCTAAATTAAGTGACTAGAATAAGGACACAATTTTGGATGTGCTTAAGATAAGGAATGTGTTGGTTAAAGGTTGAAGTGGAGCTTTTATTCGACAGCCCATCTGAATCCTCCAGTACAAGGGTGCCAGACGACTAGCTAGAGTAGGAGTCTGGGGTGGACTTCTTGCAACGCAAGCAGGAGTCTGGAGCCAGCAAGCTATCATGTGAACTCCCAGGTCCCAAATTCAATGTCCTTCTCTGCTTGGCCCTTGGAAAACCCATTTAAAGCAAGCTTTTAGGCCCTACACCCTCATTTCCCTTAAATCCCAGGTTTGCTGGAGACTGCTTCGAGAAATGGGGCCCTAGTAAGCAGGTTGATAACTGGGATATATTTGGGATTATCATATGGCTTCTAAGCTCAGGGGTGATTAGCCTACTTACAAAATCCCCATGACCATAAGCCCTAAACTCTCAATTCTAAATCCTTCATATAGTAGTTTCCATTGTCTTTTCCATTTTCTTTTCCATATTAACTAAGTCCCCATGACCTTCCAAGTGAACCATCCTTAGAAGCAAAGCAGGTCCCGCTGGAAGAACCTAGAGCATTCCCAAACTATCCCTGGCGGTTCGAGTAACTAAGTAATGGGGATATACAGGCATATGTAGGGGCATACAGGGACATATAAGGATAGAGGGTTTAAGGCTCAAGTACCCAAATAATGGGGCATTAGGCCCCACGTTACACAGTCTGAATGGTTTTTGGCAGCTAAAACCCTAGCTAGTCTTCAGGGAATTGCACCGCACTGCAGGCATGCACAGGTAACCCTAAACCCTAAGTACAAGCATGCCCCAGAGTTGATCCTTTGAACTTCATGAGGGACATCCTGGAAATCCTCGAGCGTAGCATGGTTTAGGTGTAAGCGTTTAGTACAGGGTTTATAGGCTTTAAGGGGACGTCCCTTGGCTCCCAAAGATACCCTACAGGTCTCATGGAAAGAAGTGGACGCCTCAAACGCTGCACCAGGGGAAGGACACGCCCACACCTGCCGAGGAATCATGCAATCTCCTCCCACAAGCTCAGGTCACAACATTATCAAAGAGCTGTTGGTCCTTTTTTTTTCCCGAGGTCCCGCCCACAAATCAAGGAGCTCTTGCCGCCTGCTTACTCCTTTGGGGCTTGGGAGCGTTACCAAAAATCCTCCTTGCATGTGAGCTATAATCTAAACTCCTAGGATCCCCCTTAATAACCCCTATAATACACCCTTACATTTTCCCTTTTATAACCCCTTTTAAGGAGTTTAGAGTATCGTTCATATGCTATACCGGAGTTGGAGACTTGATGCTTCCGGAGGGGTTCGGACTGCTCAGATTTGGGTTTCCCTTGCATCGGAGCGGAACTTCCGCATTAGTACTCAAAAGCCCTCAACCCTAAGCCCCTAAGCCCTAGACCCTCAACCTCTATAAGCCCTAAACCCTCTGAGCCCTAAGCCCGTAAACCCTGTAAGCCCTAAACCCGTAAACGCTATAAGCCTTTAACCCTGAGCCTCTAACCCTTAACCCTCAGTCCCAATGGCCCGGCATGATTCAGTTGTTCCAAGGGATTCAAGTATGCAACCATGGAAAATCAAATGGAACAGAAAATGGAAAATGTATGGAAACTGAGGTTATGTAGGGGATTGTAAGGAAAAATGACGGCTTGAAGCATCCAAGTATGCAAATGATACCTACATTGGTCTCTTAAAGTCTGTAGATATTACCTACCAGTACATTGGGGTATTTGGATCCCTAAACTCTATAAACCCTATAAAACCTACATTGGGCTATTTGGATCCCTAGAGCGTCAGCTGAACCCTAAACCCTAAACCCTAAACCCTCAACTCCCGTGAAGGGGGGCCTTGCCTCGTAGAGTGTCGTGCCTGCTGGAAGGTGCAGCATATGCTGCAAGGGCCTGGGCGCTGCAACTCTTGAGGCCCATGGAGGTGGTTTAGGGTTTAGGCATGCGCATCGTTTAGGGTTTAGGTTTTAAGGTTTAGGGGTTTAGGGATATTATCCCCCCAAAATGGAGAATCACATGGAAAAGAACATGGAAATCAAAGTGGAATCTGCGATTATGTAGGTGTCTTTATGGCGAATTTCGAGAAACAGGATGGACAGCTCTAGCATGGCATGCTGACAAAACCGGCTTTGCCCAACATGAACAATTATGGAAATGCAGTGTTTGGCACCGGAGATGCTTCATCACTGCTACTGAAAGGCTTCTGCATAGAGGTGAATTTCAAAGACTACTTTGTTGCCACTCCGTCGCAGAGCCAAACAGCCGTATCGAACTTTGAGCCCGAAGCACAACAACATCCCTGACTCAAATCTACTCATGGGACTGATCCGTAGTATATATGGGCTACATAAGGATCTACATCAGGTATAAGGCATATAACAGGATTATAGAGGCTACAAGGGGACAATGACACGCAAACTGAATTCACACAGGGGTTCTATAGGGGTGTTGGGATTTTGTTTACACCCAACCTCTAAAATAGGAACCCTATGAAATAGGAACCCTATCACTCCAAACCCATCTAAGGACCATAAAACCCAATCTCGAAGTTGTTGTCCAATTTCTGTACCAAGTGCTCATATTCATCTGAAAACCCACTTTCCATTTTATGTTCAATCTTCTTTCCCACGTGGTTCTCCATCATTCTAGCTCTAAGCCCTTGTATCATTATATATATATACGATATATATATATATAGAGATATAACGTTTACATGTGCCTACCGTAAACCCTGTATATCCCTGTATAGGTCATACCTATATCACCCTTTGAAGGGGGAAGCTCGGGGCAAGGCTGTGGCAAGTCCGGATAGTCGGGGGCCCAGGGATTCCGTGCCATCGTCATGTGTGCCATTGTGGGGCGCAGAATTAGCACCCAAGGGCAGTCGACGACCTCATCTTCCAACAGTAGGAGCCCTAAACAACCGTAAACCCTAAACCCTACATGGTAGCGGGATTCTGGGGCCCTTAGAAGTGCTGCGTTGCTTTATTTCTTCAGTTCTGGTCCGGCAACTACGTCAGCACTTTTTAGGGCTTAGGGTTCATCGTGGATTTATAGAATATGTCTGTGCACGCTCAGTCTTAGAGGTTAATCAAAGACTGAACCTTGAGGAATTCCCTTGGCTTGGAGGCACCATAAATATAGAAAGATTTGAGCTCCGGCATCAAGCTAGCCCACTGTTTATGGACATGAGGACGCAAAATAGGTAAGGCCATGTTTTGACTTGGAGTCCCAGGGGAAGCTGTCATATGCAACGCTTCAAACGGGCCGGTCGACAGGCGGAATCTTAGCCTGAGGTTGTCTTTACCGTATCCTTCCGAAGCTAATTTACTAGGGGGTTAGTAGGGAACAAGGGAATATAGGGATTATATTCCCTTATTCTCTACTAAGCACCAGGAAGCTAAGAAAAGGCGGAAGCAGGTGACCTGAAGTGAAGGCTGCGAGACACCCAAAATAGTAGTCTCCCTTTTCTTTTCCATTATGTTTGTATAACCCTATACTATCCCAATATTACTTACCCCCCTCCCATCCCCCCCCCTAGCTCCCAGTAAGCCCAAGACTTCTCCATTGAGACCTCAGCAGGAGCAGGGAGTCTCATTCACGTGATGTCAGCATAGTATATCAGGGGTTATGTATGGGGATAATGGAAAAGAAAATGGAAACTACTATACATTATTTAGGGTTGTATAAGGGTTAAATAGGGGTTATGTTTGTAGTTGCTCAGAGGACGTGTGGGACACCTCCTGAACAGGCAACAATGTTCAAGGACTCTGGTGGAAGGAAACGATCAACCCCATTTTGATTTCCTTTGAGGGTTTAGGGTTTAGAGCAACATGCGAATGGAATGATAGAGTATAGAGAAGGTGCGGCAGCTATGGCTTGCTTTGTCTTCTTCACCTGCGGAGTGAAGGTTGAAGCGTTAAAGCAGCCTCCCTGCACAACAGAAGTGGGAGCTGACGCTCCATTTTATCATGTTAGACGAGGAACGAAGGCCCAAACATTCTGCATTTCGGCTACAGACTCACAAGTCCGATCTACTCAAAGTGACACTTAAACATCTGAGCTGAAATCTAATATCTTGATACACAATCCGGGAGCAGAACTACCGGAATCTTAGCTGCATCCGGGAAGAAGGATTTCCCATCCCGGACGTTGTGTATCAAGTTCTTCGACTTCTGGGACTCATATCATCATCCGCCAATATTCCCAAACCTCTCCAGTATTCCCCCATGGCTGACTTAAGTTTCCCTGTAATTATTGCCAAATGTTCCTGACACACCTCCCCCTTGTGACCACACCCCCTTAAGGATTCCGCCTCCGCGTGTCTCGCGGCCATCCTGCTGCAAGGTACATTGAAAAGCAGCCCGAACAACTAAAACAAGCGTTCTTGGCTCACGAACAATCATTCTTAACACATGCTCAGGTTCTGCCTCTTTGTGCTGTGTAATGGTTTTGTGCTCAGCTTGCATTTGTCTTTGTGGGTCCTTCAGAGACAGATACAAGCAAGGCTGCTGTTAGGGACAGGATGTAGATTGCAGGGGGGTCATGGAGAGTCAGATCATGGAAAACAACATGGAAAACAACATGGAAACTACAGGAAACAAGGATTGCATGGACAAGGGCAAATGAAGATGCTGGCAGCTACTCCTGCTGGGTGCTTGGGGCTTTGCTCTCCCTGAAATTCTGCGCCCGCACCTGGCCAAGGGCGGCAAAGGCACTGAGCCCTGTGGAGTACGGCCTCGGCCATTCCCAATATGAGCAATGTTTTTTTTGGTGGTTGAACCTAGTAAGGTAATATTCCTTATATAAGATACTATACATCAAAAGGAGGATATAATCTTACTCTATATTGGGTACCATAGTACCCCCAAATAAAATACTACTCATATCAGGCTTAGGGTTTAGGTTAACAGCGGGGCATCATCAGGCCTTGTTGGCGCATCGCGCAGCAATGCACGGTCAAAAGTGTGGAGGTGTAAGATGCTATACTTAAAGCATGGTAGTTCCAGGGAAAATGCTGTTTTTAATTGCAGACTTCACAAAACTTTACGCAATATGTGCAGGTGGCATCGAAGTCATGCATGGGGGTCACGCAAGGGCCACGTTGATATCATGCCGGGTTCCAGGGGCAGCGTCATCTATACTCAGAGTGGATGTAAGCTATATAGTCTGTACTCCTAGCTGCCCCCTCAATAACCCCTATGGTCGTCGCCTATATGCTCTGTATAGCCCCCTTTGGCGAGTTTAGACTACAGCTCATGTGTTGACGGGGCCGCTTGGTGCAGGTCCTTGCATTCGGGTCCTTCAACATCCATGGCAACCCTCTTTTGATCATACCCGGCTCAAGACAGGATCTCTTAGCGGCCAAGAAAGCCTCGGTATCTTGATCAAAGATTGCACTAGGATGATGAGAATAATGATGGGATCTATCAGGAGGAAGTGGCTTCAACCCAAGAGACCCGCATACGAAGCTGGGCTGGCGCTCTGGTTTCTGGATGTTGTGCTGGAGCTTGGGGCAGACATGCTTTGGGACCAGTGTCGGTTTCATGGCAGATCCAAGACTCTCAATCAATCAAAACCGCTTGGCAACGCTCAGCAAGCTTATGTGCTGCCACATCTTTTTACATCAGATGGTGCCGCTAGATTTGTTTAAGCCAGTGTGAGGGTTTGGGGGTGGTTCCGGAGGATGTGTCCTCTTCGGGCATCCTGTATCGCAAGGGTTTGGCTTAATGCTCGAAGAGACAAACTCCACGCGTAGTTGTGAAGCCAACACGTCCCTACCAGACAAAGCGTGGAAACGTGGCAGTGCAGATGTCTAAATTCTACTTGTCATAGCCGTTGATCACTGCTAGTTTTTTTTTTTTCCGCTCGCGTTCCGCGCATGCATTCCTTGGATGTGGACAACCAAGCAGACAGTCAATCCATGCTGTAAAGGTTAAGGTGGTAGAATCAAAGCGGTGAAGGATGCACCTTGGCCCTAGGTCATGCACACACAACATACAGCTGGGTAGAGTTGGAAAAATGCGCAGGAGACAGGCTCGTGTATTTGGCACTGCCGAGGATCAACGCAATGCTGGCAGACACGGCGCTTCCCAGAGGTACTTCGCGCAGAGCTTTCCGGACAGCAACTTTGGTCCTGCCATGACTGGGAGGAGCTGACATAAATGTTTACAGGGGTTATATTGAGGTTATATTGGGATAATGGAGAAGAAAATGGAAACTACTATAATGGGTTATATGTGCACAGGAAGAGAAGTCAACAACCGCAGCACAGAAGCATCAAAGAACAAGAAAATTGCGCCTGCAAAGCTCGGCGATCAGGGATGACTGCACAAAGCCATCAGCTCCAACAACGCAGGCCCAACCTCTACTCGCAGGGTCATGGGGACTTTGTAAATGGGTTAATGATGGGCATAATTGTGGTTAATATGTGGCTTATGGGGCTATTAACCTACTTACTAAGTCCCCATGACCCTCCAAATAGCAGTGAGAGACAGTAAGAACAAAAGATTGTACCAGCGAGCGACAAAAAAGGGGCTTGGTGACGATCCCCGTGCCAAAGTGGTCCCAAAACAGACTGCTGACAAGCCTTGAGCAAGAATAATCCTCGAAGTCCATCGCGGGACACACCCCCTCATAAGACTGCGAAAGGGTTTAGCCTGGTGACGGGAACGTATCTCTGCAAGCTCGTCAAGGTAGCAGCCAGCATCAGGTAAGTGATCGCAAACGGCGATGGTTTCTACGTCCTGACAGACTTCTCAAGGGGATTATGATGGGATAATGAAAAATAAAATGGAAACCACTGTCTAGGGTTTAGCAGGGTACCGTGCAAACAAAACTGGGTTGCTGTTAAGGAGCTTAAATTAGATTACCATACTGTGGGTTTCCTTACTCTGATAACTTACTTTAAGTTCCTTAACAGCAACGCAGATTACCAACCCTCACTCCCTCGCCTATTTCATGCCCGATACTGCATTTACTATATAATCCCCTATATAGGTCCGTTTTTAAGGACGTAGGCTATAGCCCACGTTGTCATTATCAGGGGTTTGAGTTGGGGGGGTTGTCCACAGGGGGAGGTGAGCAAGTATTTGCGCAACACATGGAAATGTTTATTTTCAGAGCTCGACTGCTCTTCTATGAGCGCATGGACGATGAAATGTCTGAAACGTGTATGACTTGTTCTGTTCTGTTCTGTATGCCGCTACAGCAGTGAGGGACCTAAAGCTCAAGATATCAGACACAGCCTGCATCACCTCGTGTGACCACAAACTATTGCCGGTCTCAAGTCCCTGCAACAAGATTTCCATAACTCCATAACTATATTCGAAAAAGCTGTGCATGCTTTCCGAGTCTCCCCGGCTGTCATCTCATCAAGCAGGTCCTTAGCGATCATGGCTCACAACTCACGCACGGCGTGGCTGTCGGAAACAAAGATTTGCAAAACCTCCACGCTCCTCAACAAGCAACGGCCGGTACACGACGGCTTGGCACTGTGACCGGATGTTCTGCGACTGAAGGGTTCGGGCGAATGGCTACTCAGGACAGGTCTGAACGTGTGCAGCGTGGGTGAATGTTGGCCGCACGTCTAGAGTGCTACTAACTGCTCTGGCCATTTCTTTGGCCGTTTCAATAGTTATGCTGCCAACACATGGTACAACGCACGCAGCCAAGCAACCCATCTACAAATTCAACCCTGGGGTGCCACCATTGTTCCGCTGCGGCTTGCGCTCGTGTGGGGAAACCTTGGCCAATTGGTGGGCGGTGGGGCGGGCGACGCCGCCGACAAGCTTGTACAAAGCGTCTTCCAGAAAGGGCAGATGCCCTGGCAGGAGCCATCAATCAAGTCACAAAGAGCATTGCTGTGCCTCACAGATGTTGCAAAACACAGCTCCTGTTTAGCGGGTGCGAATCCCTATATGAGAAGCTTCCTCCGCGAGAACCAACTTGTTTGGCGGATGAATGCACCTGATCTATGCAACATCTCCCCTGGGGAGGGAATGCCTCTGCTCCTGGGCTTTTTGGCCAAAGACGGGGTGCATTCATGAGCCAAACATGTTCATTCTCCCGAAGGAGGTTCCTCAGACAGGAATCTCACAAAGATGCTGCAGCAGAAGCTGGCGCAAGGGACCCAAAGTGACAGAAAGGCCCCCGCTGAATGTCCTACAACTTGCGCTCATACTCTTGCTGCGGAGTCAAGTACGTGCTACAGCATGGCACAAGCCATGCACACAAGCAAGTCGGTCTGTACACGTTTTGGCTTGGACTGCGTTGCTGTCCGATCCAGGAGCACATAGCAACGAGATTCGAGATCACAGGAGCCAGCGCAGGTACTCTGCCCTGCTTTGGTAGTGTCCACAATTTCATACGACATTCGTGCGTGCGTGAGAGAGGACGTCAGGTAGCAACGACGTACCGCGCGCCCGCACACAACTCATCAGTCGGTGTGATCTGACCAGATTTATTGACTATCAACATCCTGGCGGGATTGGGGGAGGGCGGGCAATAATATACCATATATATATAGTATACAATAATATACAAAAAATATACGAAATATACTATAATATACAGGAAAATGCTGTAATATACATAATAGGCAATAATATACTATAATGGTAGTCGATGCATCTTGGCAGTTCACATCAACCTATCGTCTGGGCAGTTATTTGAACCAGGCATCTGACCAGTCTTTGACACATGTGGTTCAACTCCCAGAGGGTCCACATATACAACCATTAGGGAATTGGGACCCATAATTCCTTCTATAGTATGGTATTTTGGGGCCTAATTCCCTAATAGTTGTATATATGGACCCTCTGGGACTCCCCAGAATGAAGCCCTGCTCATTACGCGCAATATGGGAAGGTTTAGGACAAGAAACTCCCACTGTATACGTTTGTGTTGCTCTCTCAAGCTCTAATAAGATCCGGGACTATGCCACCCTCCTCAAATTCATAGGTTCTCATCCCAGGAAATGGCGGCTGACATCCAGCGCAGAAGGGCAAGTTCTAGCATGTATAACCCTTGCCCCATAAACCTTTAATCCTAAGCCCTGGTCACACAGATCTAGTGAAGGCATGGCTAGTAAGTTTGTATATAACGAACTGTCACTATAAGACCCACAACAACCCCGAACCCTAAACACCAAAGCTTGTTGGCATCAAGAGGCACGAAGGCAGCCTTGAACACAAGGAACTCGAAGCACGTGTCCCATGGATACCTCAGATGATTTCCAGATGTTTTCGGTTCATCATCCGAAGGATTCAGAAGTTCAGAAGAACAATATATTTCAGTACTTGGGCTTTGGGTATGATGGCACTAGTACTGGCAATAAGGGTTCCGGACAAGCATATGACTGTTGTGTACTTCGACCCTCGGGGTGAATTCCTCTGAAAATTTCGCAGGCAGAGTCTTGGTTGTAGTACAACTGGTGTTCGCAGCTGCTGAGATGTCACGCTCCTATGCGGCTAGCCTGAGAAGCAATTGAGTCCTAGTGATCTCGCAGCCGACTGTGGACCCTGAATCAGCCTGAATCGGGTTCACCTTCGGAGGCCTCCGGGCATGGATGGAGGGAAAATTAAACCACCTGGTGGTCCTTATGGCAACGAATTGAAGACGTACCGAAACTCCTGGGTCCCGCGCTCGGACTGCACGTCTGTGAAACGGATCTCCGCAAGTCGAATCGAGAAGCACAGCGTTCACCTGTGCATGCTCAAATTTGCATTTTGCCTAATCCAACTACAGTTTCTCCGGGAAAGGGACCGAAACTCTCAAACTCCATCTCGGCCTATACCCCCCAAACAAGAGAAGGTCCTCATCCCGTATCTGCTTCTACTTGGTTGCTAACTGGACGTTGTTAACGCAAGCATCATCGTAACTCGGCCAGCAATGCTCGCGTGCACAGCCCAGTGACGCCAAAGGCTGCTGCGACTCCTGGGCACTAGGAGATTTTGGAGGGGCTCGGATGCTCATTTGAGGGGAACAAAGCAAACAACATATTTCTAGAAAACTTGAACAAAAAGTAGTCCCCACATATCTCCGCATGTGGATTTGCCTTCAATGGGCTGCTGTTCTTTGCTTGATGATTTTGAGGGCTTCCGACCCCACACCAGCACCCCTCGGGCTCGAGAGGCAGCACAAAAACATCCTGCTTTAATTTCAGACGAGCAGCGGAATAACGCCCCAACTGCCTCCTGGGCATCAGACAGCTTAGGCCTTCCAAAAACCACTGAGCATTACTGAGCACTGGGCCTTCTGTGAGGCGATCTCAGAAACAGACAAAGAGTAAGGATGGCGGTGGCTAGCACGTCTGTGCCACATGACTTCTGAGAAACACCTAATGCAGAGCAGAAAGCTGCAACAAGTCTGCGACAAGTGCTGTTTGAGAAGCACGACGCGCGGAGTAGTATGAATGGCTACTGCAACAAAATCCTCCTGTAGCCCCTACATGTCCCCCCATCCCCTTCAAAGGGTTTTTAAAAGCCCCCACCCCAATGGCTCCGGCCTCATCAAGGCCTTGCTCCAAGACCAGGGCACGGAAGGGGCTGCCGGAAGAGAAGTCGGCGATCTCCTTTTCGCACTTTGCAGTTCGGGAAATTCTGCACACAAGGGTTTCCTTGCGTGCACCCCAAAATACTGGGATCTTTCTAACGAAGCAACAGAGGGGGGATTGTCAAGCCTTTTTTCTCATTCCGGGTGCCCCCAACATGTGGGGCTGCATGAAACTAGGGGCCGCAGAAAGGACCCCAATTTTGTTAACCGCCCCCTCCCCACACGCGAAAATGCATGAGATGCGTAAATCTGCAACCTTACCTCAAGGAAAACAAAGGACATGCTCTCCCAAACAAGTTAGCTGGAACGGATTAGGAATGATACAGCTGAATAGTACTTGAGCAAGGAAGACCGTGCTCGTATACTTGCACTGACACTTCCCCCACGAACACCGTACCCTCACCAAAAACAGGATACAGCACAACCTTATGTGGGCCCTTTTAGATCTGGGCGAAGTCGATTGCAATGCAAACAACAGCCTAGGGATTGAGGGCAGCCATGTCGCGGACCCTACATCCTCTTTTCCCCTCCCAAACTAGAGGGGAAGGCCACCCGATTTATCTATGTATCTATCGATCTATCTATATATTATATGATCGCCCATATGCATATATATATATATCTATACTACCTATATAAGTGTGTATATATATATGTATATGCATATTTACTCATCTATTTATATCCGGGCCGACCTTCAGGGTGCAGGACGGCTGTCGCTTCGCCAAGGCTAGAGCTGCACTTGCGTGCTTTGCAGGGATGCCAGTGACCTGAAAATCAAACCCAAAGGGTCCATGTAGGTATATGGTATATACTTAGGGGTTCAAAGGGGTTCCCATATACCTACTTTAAGGTCCAAGTATATACCATATAGCTACATGGACCCTTTGGGACTGGGGGTT
>CAJNIZ010001942.1:0-27540 GCA_905231905.1 Symbiodinium pilosum | reverse complement strand
GGGGTCGCGCGGCGCGGTCGCCTCGCCCGGGACCGGGCCGCCACTCGTGGCCGCCTGGGCGGCACGCGCGTCCTGACCGCCGCTTGCGGTCGGCTGAAGCTGGCCCTGGCCGGGAAGCGCCGCCGCCTGTGGGTCGGCGGTCTCCTCGGCGCGCGTGTCGCTCCGCGCCGGGCGGCCCTGATCCTCGCCCGGTTCGCCGCGGTCCTTCGCGCGCGGCCGCAGCTCCTCGCTGCTTTGCGTGGCTTCGCTGCCGTTGCTCAGCAGCAGCGAGAGAAAGTCGCCGCCGGCGGCGCCGACGGCCAGCAGGCGCGCCGAGGTCGTGGCGGCGGCGGCGCCCGGCGTCGCGGCGGCGTCCGGGGCGCGGCCCGGCTGAGAGGTGACGGCCAAGGTCTGCATCACGTCCAGGGTCCG
The DNA here is from genome assembly GCA_905231905.1 of Symbiodinium pilosum. Taxonomy (NCBI): domain Eukaryota; class Dinophyceae; order Suessiales; family Symbiodiniaceae; genus Symbiodinium; species Symbiodinium pilosum. The sequence continues at coordinate 27,129 of CAJNIZ010001942.1, read as the reverse complement.
ATCGGTTGGTCAGCGCAAGGGGGGCAGGCGCGGCTCAGGAGGCGGCGTAGTCCAGCTCGTGGGGCTCCACCGCGACGGCGTCGCCGTCGAGCTGCAGCCAGGACTCGCGCAAGGGGGCCAGCAGTCCGATCGCCTCGTCGGCGATGGCCGGATCGTTCTCGAAGTTGATCCGGTGCAGACGCTGCAGGACGAAGCCGTAGATCCGGCCGAGGTTCTCCGCCACCTCGCCGCCGCGCGCGATGTCGAGGCAGAGGTAGAGGGAGCCGACCAGTTCGTGGGCCATGGACACGGCGTTGCAGCGGGCCTCGATGTCGCCGCGGGCGATCGCCGCCTTGGCGTCTTCGAGCATGGTGATCGCTTCCTCGTAGATGGTCGCGACCATGCGGTTGGGGCTCATCTTCAGCAGATCGTCGGTGCGGATCCGCGTGGCGAAGCGGGCCATGGGTCATCTCCTGCGGTTGGCGTCCGGCGCCGGGGCGGGGGAACGGTCCCGCCGCCCGGCCGGGCGCGGCGATGCGGCGTCCGGTCGTTACTGGAACAGGCGCATCAGGTTCTGCGGTAGCTGGTTGGCCTGGGCGAGCATCGACACGCCGGCCTGGACCAGGATCTGCTTCGAGGTGAAGTTGCTCATCTCCGCGGCGACATCGAGGTCCATGAGGGCCGAGCGCGAGGCCTCGGTGTTCTCCATGGTGGTCGCGATGTTGGCGGCGGCGAACTCCAGACGGTTCTGGGCGGCGCCGAGCTGGGCCCGCGCGACGGCCAGGTTGTCGATCGCCTCGTTGACCGCGGTGATCGCCGTCGTGGCGTTGGCCGAGGTGTCCACCGTCGAGGTGTCCAGCCCGGTGCCCAGGGCGGAGGCCTGGACCGAGGCAAGGTCGATGGTGACGTCGTCGGTCGTGTCGGTGCCGGTGCCGATCTTGAACTCCAGGCTCAGGGTGTCCGACGTGCCGCCGGCGACCGTGAACTGGGTGGTGACGTCAGCAGTCATGTTGCTGGTGTCGTCGAACAGGGAGTTCAGCGTCAGGGTGATGCCGGCGCCGTTGATCGTCACCTCGTTGAAGTTGCCGGCACTCGGTGCGGACACGCCCGGATCGGAGGTGTAGCTGGTGCTGGTGCTCAGGTTGGTGACGGTGAACTGGTCGGCGGTGGCGTCGTAGGCGACCTGCACCACGTTGCCGGTGCTGAAGGCGCCGGTGTCGTTGGTGAAGGCGATCTGCTCGATGCCGTCGGCAACCTCGATGGCCGTCGCCGTGCCGGCGAGGGTGGCCGAGAAGGTCGAACTGCCGGACAGCAGCTTGGTGCCATTGAACTCGGTGTCCTGGGCGATGCGGTCGACTTCCGAACGCAGCGCCGTGTACTCCTGGTTCAGCATCCCGCGCTCGGTGTCGGAGAGCTGACCCGAGCTGGCCTGCACGGCCAGGGTCTTCATCCGCACCAGGATGTCGTCGACGCGCGCCATGGCGCCGTCGGCGATCTGCAGCATGGAGATGGCCTGGCCGGCGTTGACCGAGGCCTGGCGCAGGGCGCTGACTTCGGCGCGCAGGCGCGAGCCGATGGCAAGCGACGCGGCGTCGTCCTTGGCGGACAGCACGCGGGTGCCGGCCGACAACTTCGCCAGCGAGTTCGTCGCTTCCGCGTCCGACTGCTGCAGGTGGCGATGGGCCACGTTTGCAGCAAAGTTGGAAATGACGTTGAGGGGCATGGTTGGGGTCTCCGTCTTCTTTCGCTCGCGTGGGCTCGAACTCTGGCTTGGCCTCCGACGGGGGGCAGGGCGCGCTTGCGCCGACTGCGCGTGGGCCGGATCGGCCGAGCTTCGTTCCTCCTTGGCTCTGCCCCGCGCAGAGGCGGGCGGTTGCAGGTCACGCCGGTCGAGCCACGCAGATGCACGCGAGCCTTGCCGGCACCCTGTTTCAGCAAGGCGCGTGCCAACTCCGAGGGTGCGGGTTAAATCATTGAAAAATAATGATAAAATGGACAGGCTCGAAGCCGTTTCGAGGCCCCGGGGCAAGCTTTGCCGGGAGTCCGACGGGGCGGGGCTGGGTCATTTCTGCCCGCCCGGTGGCGCAGATCCTGCCTAGCAAGGCGGCGTTGCAGGCGCTTGCGGCTCGCGCGGTGGCGGCTCGCGCGGTGGCGGCGCGGGCGAGACAGCAAAAGCCCCGCTGGCGGGACCAGCGGGGCGGCAGGCGGCTTCGGACGTCGTGGTTTCGCGACGAATGCCCGGGATCAGGCTGAGAAGCTGAGGCTCACGGCCGGTGGCGTGGCGGCCCTGTCGCGGTTCTCGGACGCGGCGCTCGACTTCGTCTGCGCCTGTTTCTGGTAGGGGGCCGCGGCGGGGCGCGGCATGGCCGCGCCATCACGCGCCAGCGTGCGCCAGGAGTCGCGTAGCGGCTCCAGCAGGGCGACGATGTCGCGCGGGACCTGGGGGTCGTTGAGGCGGTCCACCTCCGCCAGCCGCCGCAGCGCGAAGCTGTAGAGCTGGGCGAGCTGCTCGGCGATCTCGCCGCCCTGGTCGCGGTCGAGGGTCATGTCCAGGTGATGGATCACGTCCATCGCCTTGGCGTTGGCCTTGTGGCGCGCCTCGATCCGCCCCTCCTCGATCGCGCGCTCGGTCTCGCGCAGCAACTGGATGGCGCGGTCGAACAGCATCGCCACCAACTCCGCCGGCGAAGCGGTCATCAGGGCCTGGGTCTGGTAGTTGCGGGCGAGGGCGTAGCTCATGGCGCGTCCTGACCTCTTGACTTACTCGGAGAAGGTGTGATGGCGGTGCATCACTGGTTGCCGCTGCCGGCTTCGGTGATCTGGCGGATCTGATCGAGGATCGAGTTGAGCCGCGCCAGGTTCTGCTCCATCGTGACGAAGCGCTCCAGCAGCCGCTCGCGCTGGAAGTCCAGGCGTTCGATCATCTCGCCCGCCCGATCCTGGGCCAGGCGGTTCTGCTCGGTCAGGGTGTCGACCTCGCCTTCCAGCGAGCCGCTCTCGGTGTCGAGCAGCGCGTCGAGCTCGAAGAACATCTTCGCGCCGAGGCCGACGCTGAAGTCGATGTCGATGCCGCTGGCGTCGCCGGCGCCGGTGTAGAGCAGCCGCAGCCCCTCCGCGCCGCTCTGGTCGCTCACCGTGAGGGTCCGTCCCGACACGCTCACCGAGCCGTCGTCGCTGCCGTCGCCGGCGCCGTCGAGGTTGGCCGAGCCGACCAGGTAGCTCTGGGTGGTCAAGGACAGCCCGGCCAGCAGGTCGCCGGTGTCGTTGGTCACCGTCAGGGCGTCCTCGCTGGAGGAAATGGCGAGCTGCTTGCCGCTCTCGCCGTCGAACACGGCGGCGGTGACGCCGGTGATGCCGGCGGCGTTGATCGCGTCCGCCAGGTCGTCCAGCGAATCGGTGGTGACGTCGTAGGTGATCGCCGTGCCGTTGATCTCGAAGCTGCCCGAGGTGGTGGCGCCGACGGAGTTGGCGCCGTCGTCGAGTGTCGCGGTCGAGTCGACGATCGTGGCGGAATGCTCGCGCGAGGAGCCGACGCCGCCCAGGTTCAGGGTATAGCCGTTGGGATCGTAGGCGGTATTGCGGTTGAAGTTGAGGAGCTGCACCCGCGGATCGGAGCTCGTGAGGCCGAAGGTGAAGAGGCTCTCGATCTCGTCGATGTTGTTCAGCAGCGAAGAGTCGAGCTTGGTCTCGTCGATCCTGAGCGTGTCCTTGAGCAGCGGGTCGCTGAGCGCGTCGTTGTTGACGAAGTCGACGCCGATCTGCGCCAGCACGCTGAAGGCCGTCGAGGTGCCCTCGGCGCCGTTGCCGAGCACCGAGCTCAGACGCCGCTCGATGTCGCCCAGCGTCGAGTTGCGGAACAGCGGCCCGGTCTCCTCGGTCGCCTCGCCGGTGTCGGGATCGGCGAGCTGCTGCTGATTGATGAAGCTCTTCAGTTCGTTGTAGGCGGTCACGAAACCGCTGATCGCGGTCTTCACCGCGTTGAGGTCGCGCTCCACCTCGACCCGGATCGTGGTGCCGCGTTCGGCGCCGAAGAGGGTGAGGGTGGTGCCGGCGAAGAGGTCCGCGATGGTGTTGCTGCTGCGCTCGATGAGCTGGCGGTTGGTCAGGCTGAGATCGTCGAGCGCGCTGCCCGTGTCGCCGCTCAGGTTGATCGCCTGCCCGCCGTCGCCGGTGACTTCCAGACGGGTGGTGCCGCCCGAGGTGACGACGCTGGCGCTCACGCCGGCGACGGCGTTGATGGAGGCGGCCAGGTCGCTGACGCTGTCGCTGCCGCTGTAGGCGACGGTCCCGAGCAGGCTGTCGCTGGCGTCGCGGATCTCGAAGCTGTAGGGCCCGCCGCCGACGCCGAAGGTGGAGAGCGCGGCGCTGCCGTTGAGGCTCTTGGAGTGCCACTTGTCGGGGTCGAGCAGACCGTCGGCGTAGAACTGGGCCGTGCGCGGCGACTGCAACTCGTTGAGCAGGGTCGCGCCGCCGTCGTTCGAGATGCCGAGTTCGGACAGCAGGCCGCCGGTCTCGTTGGTCAGGCTGATCTCCTTGCCGGTCTCCTCGGCCGTGAGCACCAGCACGTTCTCGCCCTCGGCCACCGAGACGATCGAGGCGCGCACGCCGGTGGCGTCGGTGCCGCTGTTGGCCGAATTGATCCGGTCGCGCAGCGTCAGCAGGCTGTCGGTGCCGTCGACTGTGATGGTCCGCCCGTTGATGTCGATGCTGCCGGCGATCGAGCCGGCGGCGCCGCCGCTGGCGCTGCCCAGGTCGGCGGTCGTGCTGCTGAAGGTCAGGCTGCCGATCCGCTGGGCCCGGGCGATCTGGTCGATCTCGATCTCGTGGGTGCCGGTCTCGGCCGCGTTGGTGACCGCCACGCCGAGCAGGTTGGCCGCGTCGGAGGCCGCCCCGCCGTCCTGGCGCGAGGTGGAGGCGAAGGTGGACTTGGTCGCGAAGACGTTGCCGGCGTCGCCCAGGGTGATACGGCCGTAGAGGTCGGTCAGCGAGGTGCGCATGTTGGTCATCAGCGCACGAAGCTGGCTGAGCGCTTCCAGCTTGCTGCCGCGGTCCTCGATCTGCGCCTCCAGCCGATCCACCGGGATGCGGCGGGCCTGCATGATGCCGTCGACGGCCGAGTTGAAGTCGATGCCCGACTGCAGGCCGGAAAAGCGCACCCGGCCGTTGGCGTCGGTGATCAGGCTGTTGGAGTTGATCGCGATATCCGACATGCCGCCCTCACACCTCGATGTCGACCAGACGGTCGAGCAGCGCATGCAGCTGCTCGGCGCTGCGCAGAAGCTCTTCCGGCGGCAGTTGCTGCTTGACCTCGCCGGTCTCCGGATCGACCAGGCTGGCGATCACCTGCTTGGTTCCCTCGTCGATGTCGAGCGTGACCTTGAGCTTCTGCGGGGCCCCGCCGGGCGCTTCGCCGGTCGCGCGCCGCGGCGCCTCGATCGCCCGGTCCAGCAGGCGCTCGCGCGCCGCGGCCGGCTGTTCGTCGGCGACGGCGGCCGCGGCAGCCCCGAACGCCGCGGATTTCGCGGCGGGCTGGGGCGGAAGGGACAGGGGCGTGATTTCCATGGCTCTCGTTCGCGTCGGCCGTCAGTGGGCCCGACGGGCCCCGGCGACCGGCACTACCTGCGCTGTGCTTCGCAAAACAAAGGTCCTAACGGGATCGACCTTGCGAGAAATGAGAAGCAAGAATGATGCCAGAATCTGACAAAGCGCAGCGCGGAAGAGGCGGCCGTTAAAGCCGAGTGGGGAGGGGGCGGACCCCCTCCCCGAACCGGAAGACGCCGGATCAGCCCAGCAGACGCAGCAGGTTCTGCGGCATCTGGTTGGCCTGGGCCAGCATTGAGACGCCCGACTGCACCAGGATCTGCTTGGAGGTGAACTTCGTCATCTCCGAAGCGACGTCCAGGTCCATCAGGGCCGAACGCGCGGCCTCGGTGTTCTCCATCGAGGTGGCGATGTTCGCCGAGGCGAACTCCAGCCGGTTCTGGCTGGCACCCAGCTCGGCGCGGTTCTGCGCCAGGGTGTCGATCGCGCTGTCGATGTAGCCGATGGCGTTCTCGGCGTTGGTGTTGGTGTCGATGGTCGAGGAGCCGAGGTTGCTGTTCAGCGCGTCGGCCGTGGCCGACTTCAGGCTGACGGTGATCTCGTCCTCGGTCGACTCCGTGCCGGTACCGATCCGGAAGTCCAGGCTCAGGGTGTCCGACGTGCCGCCGGCGACCGTGAACTGGGTGGTGACGTCAGCAGTGATGTTGCTGGTGTCGTCGAACAGCGAGTTCAGCTTCAGGGTGATGCCGGCGCCGTTGATCGTCACGTCACGGAAGTCGCCCGCGCTGGGCGAAGAGACACCGGCGTCGGAGGTGTAGCTGGTGCTGGTGCTCAGGTTGGTGACGGTGAACTGGTCCGCGGTGGCGTCGTAGGCGATCTGCACCACGTTGCCGGTGCTGAAGGCGCCGGTGTCGTTGGTGAAGCTGACCTGCTCGAAACCGTCGCCGACCTCGATCGCCGTCGCCGTGCCGGCGAGGGTGGCCGAGAAGGTGTCGCTGCCGGACAGCAGCTTGGTGCCGTTGAACTCGGTGTCGTTGGCGATACGGTCGACTTCCGAACGCAGCGCCGTGTACTCCTCGTTCAGCATGCCCCGCTCGGTGTCGGAGAGCTGACCCGAGCTGGACTGCACGGCCAGGGTCTTCATCCGCACCAGGATGTCGTTGGTGCGGCTCATCGCGCCGTCGGCGATCTGCAGCATGGAGATGGCCTGGCCGGCGTTGACGCCCGCCTGCTTGAGGCTGTTCACCTCGGAGTTCAGACGGGAGCCGATGGCCAGGGCGGCCGCGTCGTCCTTGGCGGCCAGCACACGCGTACCGGCCGACAGCTTGGCCACCGAGTTGGTCGCTTCCGAGCTGGACTGCGACAGGTTGCGGTGCGCGACGTTCGCGGCGAAGTTCGAAACGACGTTGAGAGTGCTCATAGTCCTTAGGTCTCCTACTTGGATTTTCGACCCCGACCTCCTGTCAGGGCGGGACTGCTTGTCCCAGGTTCCGGACGACTGCGCGTCCGCCCCCTTCTCAGCAAACCTCGTGCCAACTCGGCGAAAACTGCCGAGGGCGCGGCAGGACTTGCCGGGAGGGTGAGTCGATCCTGCCGACCCGGCAGTTTCGACCGGGTTAACGCGGCAAGTTTTGCCCAACGCTGCAGCTTCTGCCGGGCAAGAACTGCCGGCCGGGGCGCCGGCTTAAGCATTCCGAAAGCATAAGCGGTTAGCTGGAGAGGGTGCCCGCCGGCCGATGCCGCTTCGGCCCCGACCCATAGTGCGAGAGCGAGTCCGCGATGTCCCTGTCCGCCCCTTCGTCCCGTCGCCCAGCCGCGGGCGCCGCCACCGGCGACGGCGAGATCGAGCGGTTGCGCAAGGCGGCGCGCCTGCAACCGCGCGACGCCAGGCTGAAGACGGCGCTGGGCGATGCACTGGCCACCGCGGGGCGCGACCGCGAGGCCGAGAAGGCCTACCGCGAGGCCCTGAAGATCGACGGCCGTCCGCTCGACACCCGGGTCAAGCTGGTCGGCGCCTTGACGCGTCTGGACCGGCGGAGCGAGGCCGAGCGGCTGGGCCTGAAGCTGCTGGCGGTCAAGCCGGAGCGCCTGCCGCCCGCGGCGGCGGCCGAGGTGCTGGCCGAACTGCTGGTCGAGGGGTGGTGCCGCGGTGGCGAGGCCAGTCTGGCGCAGGGGCTGACACGCCTGCAAAAGCAGTCCCAGGACCCGCAGCCGCTGCTCTGGATCGCCGAGCGGCTGGCCGCGCGGGGCCTGCTGCCGGCGGCGGCCGAAGCCGCCAACCAGGCGATCGACCGCTGGCAGGACTGCGCCGCCGCCTTCGCGCGCCTGGCGGCGATCCTCCTGGCCGGCCAGGACGCCGCCAACGCCGTCCTCGCCGCCCGCCGGGCGGTCAAGCTCGACCTCTCGCGGCTCGACGCCCGCCTGAGCCTGGCGCAGGCGCTGATCGCCACTTCGGACTATGCCGGCGCGGAGGCGGCGCTGCAGGAGGCGCTGCTGCTCGACGTCGATCATGCCGAGGTGCTGGGGACCTACGCCAACCTGCTGTTCGGCCTGGCGCGCAACGGCGAGGCCATCGCGCTGCTCGACCGCGCCGTCGCGCGTCATCCCGAGCTGGCCAACCTGCACCGCCTGCGCAGCGCGGTCCTGGTCAAGCTGGGGCGTGACGAGGAGGCGCTGGCGGCGGTGGAGCGGGCCGTCGCGCTGGCGCCGCGCGATGCCCGCCAGCAGGTGGCCAAGGCCGAGGTGTTGCTGCACCTCGACCGCCTGGCCGAAGCGGAGGCGGCGTTGGCCGAGGCGCTGCGCCGCGAACCGGATAACGCGCCGGCGCTGACCATGCAGGGCCGGCTGCACATCGACCGCGGCGAGCTGACCCAGGCGGAGGCCGTGCTGCAGCGCGCCGTCGCGCTCGCGCCGGAGCGCTCCCACGGCTGGAACAACCTCGGGATTCTGCACAACCGCCGCGGCAACTACGCCGCGGCTCTGGAGGCTTTCGAGGCGGCCGGCCGCACCGGCCCGCTCAGCCCCGCGACGCTGTTCAACAAGGCCTTCGCGCTGCTCGCCCTCGGGCGGATCGAGGCGGGCTGGGACCACTACGAGATGGGGGTGCACGCCCAGGTGCGCTGCGCCTGGCGAATGACCCGCCGGCCGCTGTGGGAGGGCCAGGACCTGAGCGGCCAGCGCCTCGGCGTGATCGCCGAGCAGGGCGTCGGCGACCAGCTCTTCTATATCTCCTGCCTGCCGGACCTGCTGCGCGAGCTGCGCCCGAGCGGCGCCCGGGTCGCGCTGGAGGTCCATCCGAAGATCCTGCCGCTGGTCGCGCGCTCCTTCCCCGAGGTGGAGGTGCGCCCGGCCGAGCGGGACGGTCCGGGCCAGGGGACCGAGGCGTTCGACGCCGACCTCGACTACGTGCTGCAGCTCGGCAGCCTGCCGGCGCGCTATCGCCGCAGCCTCGAGGCCTTTCCCGAGCGGGTCGGCTTCGTGACGGCCGACCCGGCGCGGGTCGCGCACTGGCGCGCGCGCCTGGCGGCGTTGGGGCCGGCGCCGAAGATCGGTTTCTGCTGGCGTTCGATGCTGCTGCTGACCCGCCGGACCTACGGCTACCTCTCGCTGGAGGAGATGGCGCCGCTGCTGGACCTGCCGGGGCTGCAGTTCGTCAGCCTGCAGTATGGCGTCGCGGCCGAGGAGCTGGCGGAGGGCGCCGCGCGCTGGCCGCAGCGTTTCCTGTCGTTCGACGACGAGATCGACATGGCCGACGACCTGGACGAGGTGGCGGCCCTGATGAGCGCCCTGGACGCCGTGGTCTGTCCCAGCACCACGGTGGCGAACATGGCCGGGGCGTTGGGCTGCCGCACCTACCGCTTCACCACCCAGGACGGCACCTGGATCAAGCTCGGCAGCGATCGCCTGCCCTGGTATCCCCGCATGACGATCCACAGCGTGCCCAACGGCGCCCCGCTGACCGAGGCGCTGGATGAGATCGCCGCGGCCCTGAGCCGCGATTTCGGGGTGACGGCGTAGCGGCCGCGCCGCGCCGGCGGCGGGCCCGCTGGATGCGCGCTTAGCTGGCGGGCGCGGTGATCGGGTGGCGCACCTGGTAGTCGGGGTTGCCGAGCACCACCTGGCGGGCCGTGCGCGTGGTGAGGTCGACCAGCACCGGCGCGCGCAGGTTCACGCTGAGCTGCGTGCCCTCGGGCGTGGCTCGGGCGGTGACGATCAGCAGCGGCTCGACCTGCGCCGCGTCCAGGCCGACGGCGCCGGCGCCGGCGTCCAGGTCCTGCGGTTCGATCAGGCCGGGGTGCAACGCCAGCGGCGTGACGATGAAGCTGACCTCCACGTCGTCGAGCGACTGCAGCAGCTTGAAGGCCTCCAGCTTCGGATCGGGCAGGTTGGCCAGCCCGAAGCGATGATGCGCGGCGAAGCCCAGCGGCCCCGAGGGCATGAACAGGGTGTTTTCGGCATCGAAAGCGAAGCTCCCGAAGCGCGTCTCGACGAGAGTGCGCGGCGTCACGGAAACCTGCGGAGGCATGGGGGTGGCCAGGGCGTGTGCGGTGCTCGACATGACGGTAGTCTCCTTCAAACCGGGTAACCCAGCGGTTAACGCAGGAAGTTCACGAGGCTGACCTGGCTGAGGCGGGCCGTGAGGGTGTAGGAGGCCTCAAGCAGCACCTGGTCGGCTGTAATCCGGGTCATGGTCTGTCCGATGTCCGCGGTCTCGGTCTGGGTGATCGTCTCCTGGGCGTAGATGCGAAGCTGTTCCTGCTTGTCGCGCACCGAATCGAGGGTGGTCAGGTTGGCGCCGATCTGCCCCCGCACGTCGGGGATGTCGCGCACGGCGCCCTGGATGAGGTCGAGGGCCTGCTCCAGGCTCGGGCGGTCGATCATGCCCGGCGTACCGGCGTTCTCGACCAGCTTCAGACCGCGGATCAGTTCCTCGAAGGCGCCCTCGGCGGCGGTGACGCCGTAGTCCAGGGTCTGGGACTCGTCGATGCGGGCGGTCAGCACCTGGGTGTCGCCCTGGTAGTAGCCGGCGTTGGCCGGGACCGGGTTGTTGGGATCGTAGGCCGGGTTGGTCGGGTCGAAGGCGCCGAAGTCGACCGGCTCGACGTCGGTGCGCCCGCCGGCGAAGAGGTAGCGCTCCTCGAAATTGACGTTCAGCAGCCCGGCGACCTGCTCCAGCATGTCCCCGGCGCGCACGTCGAGCTGCAGCTCCTCGGCGTCCTCGGCGTTGAGCGCGTTGACCAGCAGGGTCTTCGCCTCGGAGGCGATGTCGCTGAGCTGCGAGACGGAGATCTCCATGGCTTGCAGGCGCCGTTCGGTGGCGGCGATGTTGCGGTCGTGCGCGTCGATCCGCGCGATCGTCGACTCCATGGAGAGCAGGCGGCGGGTCTCGGTGTTGAGCCCGGCGTAGTCCTGACTCTTCATGCCGGTGGTGCCGGCGATGTGCCCCTCCTGCAGGCGCTTTTGCGTCTGCATGGCGTTGTACAGGCTGAGCTCGTGGCTGCCGAAGGTGGAAACTCGGAACATCGCTCTCGTCCTTGGGCTTAGCGCATGATGCTTTCGAGGGTCTCGAACATCCGGCGGGCGGTGTCGAGCACCCGGGCCGAGGCGCTGTAGGCGTTCTGGTAGAGCACCAGGTTGCCCATCTCCTCGTCGATGTTGACGCCGCTCACGGCGCTGCGGCGGTAGGCCATCTCCTGGCTCAGGTTCTCCTGAAAGCTCTTGTTGGCGCTGGCCGCATTGGCCTCCATCGAGGCGTTGGAGAGGATGTCGGCGCCGTAGCCCGACAGCGTGGTCCGGGTGAGCGGCAGGTTGCCCGCCGGCTGCACCAGCAGCTCCTCGTCGAATTTCTCCGCCAGCGCCGTGATCACCGTGTTGTCGCCGGCCGAGAGGGCGGTGTCGCCGGGGGCGGCGGCGTTGACGTCGAGGCGGCCGCGCGAGATGAGCTGCGGATTGCTGGCGATGTCGCCGCGCACCTGCAGCATCTGCGACAGGCCGGTGATGGCGTCGCCGGTGACGTTGCCCGGGGTGACGAAGAAGTCGTTCAGACCGAAGTAGTGGGACAGACTCTGGGTGGTCACCGTGCCGTCGGTGACGCTCTGGTTCGGGCTGTCGGCGATGGCGATGCCGTTGGCCGCGCCCGTGGCGGTGATCTCCAGGCCGTTGCCGTTGGAGACGGTCGCGGTGGCACCGGCCAGGTTGGCGTTGATCCAGTCGCGCACCTCCTCGGCGCTGTAGGTGTCGGCCGGAAGCTGCGCGGTGCTCACCGTGACGCCCTCGGAGTCGACGACCGAGAAGCGCACCGGCTGGCCGACCACGATGTTGTCGACCGTGATGTCCGCGAAACTGCGCTGGCCGCTCAGGCTGTTGGCCGGGGGCAGGCCGCTGCCCTGGTTGTGCAGCCCGTTGACCTGGTCGCGCAGCAGCTCGGTCATGCGGTCGAGCTCGGCCTGCAGGCCGGGCAGCTCGCTGTCGCGCATGTCGATCAGCCCGGCGATCCGGCCGTTCTCGAGCATCGGGGTCAGGTCGACGCTGCCCACGTCGATGCCGTCGATGCCGCTGCCGTAGGTCACGCCGGGCCCGATCGCCGCCGCCGCGTTGTGGGTCAGCGTCTTGGCGGCATTGTCCGCCAGCACGGTGCCGTCCGGCGTGTAGACGACGATTTCGCCTGTGCCGCGCTTGAAGTAGTTGATCTCCATGTGCTCGCTGATGGTGTCGATCGCCCGGTCGCGCTGGTCCTCCAGCTCGACCGTCGGCTGGCCGAGGCCGGTCATCTGCGAGATCTCGGCGTTCAGCCGCACGATGTTCTGAAGCTGCTCGTTGATGACGTCGACACTGCGCGCGATCTCGGCGTCGGCCTCCAGGCGCAGGTCCTGCAGGGCGTCGGACATGTCGTTGAGCTGCTGGGCGACGATCTCGGCGGCATTGATCATCGCGATGCGGTCGGTCTCGCTCTCCGGGGTGACCGACAGGCTGGCCACCGCCGCGCCCAGGCTGTCGATCCGGTTGGCGATGGAGGAGTTGTCGGCCGGCTTGCCGAAGAGGTCCTGCACCCGGTCCAGGTAGGTGCCCTTGACGTCGAAGCTGCCCAGCATGGCGTTGGCTTCGCGGATTTCGCGCACCAGGCGTTCGTCGACGGCCCGGCGCAGCGAGCCCAGCTCGACGCCGACACCCTGGCCCGCGACGGTGCGCGAGCTGGGCTCGACCATCTTGCGGCTGTAGCCGGGCGTGTTGGCGTTGGCGACGTTGTTGGAGGTCGTCGTCATCGCGGCCTGGTTGATCTGCAGGCCGGATAGCGCGGTCCGGAGAGAGACTGTCAACGACATGGGGGGGGGCCGCCGCCTGGGCGCTCCTTGGAGGGGTCGGGTGGGCCTAGAGCCGCTGGTCGACGCTGAGGGACAGGGCCGCGCCGCTGGTCACGGCCACGGCCTTGCCGGCGCGCGCGCTGTAGGCGTTGGCTTGGCCGCGCTGGCGGTCGGCCTCGGCGACCATGTACTTGAGCAGGCGGTCGGTCGCCTCCTTGGCCGCGCGCAGGGCCTGTTCGTTGGCAGCCAGGGCGGCGTGGAAGCGTTCGGTGGTCTCGCGCAGCTCTTCGCGCACTGCCGGCGCGACGACCTCCAGCTCGGCCGGGTCGGCGTTGAGCTCGCGCACCGCGGCCTCGTAGGCGGCGGCGAGCACGATCTTGTCCTGCTGGAGCTGCTGCATCTCGCTCGGCTTCATGTCGCGCAGCATGTCGATTTCGCGTTCCAGCACGCCGATCAGGCGGCTGGTCACGGAGAGTAGCTGGGTCACGCGGGCCGGCTCGCCTTGCGGGGCGGCCCCGGCCCGGGGCGCGCGGGTCTCGAGGGCGGTTTGGGCGGTCATCGTGCCACCTCCTGAAGCTTGAGAATCTCGGCCTTCACCTGGTCGGCGATGCCGATGCCGCCGCCGGCGGTGATGGCCTTGCCGTATTCCTGCAGCATCACCGAGCGGTAGGCCTTGGCGGTGCGTCCGCCGAACAGGCTGTCCTCGCCCAGCCCCTCGAACATCGGGGCCATCATCTGGGCCAGGAACATCGCCTCGAACTCCTTGCCGGTCTCCTCGGCCTGGCGCTCGCTGAGGCCGGACAGAGCGGCCGCGGCGGCGCCTTTCGGCTGCGCGCCCTTCGGCTGGGCGCCCTGGGCGGTGAGCAGGCTGCCGACGTCCATCATCACATCACCTCGATTTCGGCCTGCAGGGCGCCGGCCGCCTTGATGGCCTGCAGGATGGTGATCATGTCGCGCGGGCCGACGCCCAGGGCGTTGAGGCCGTTGACCAGCTCCTGCAGCGTCACGCCGGACGGCAGCACCGCCAGGCGACGCTCGGAGTCTTCGTCGACCTCGATGTTGGTGCGCGGCACCACGGCGGTCTCGCCGGCCTCGGCCAGTGGGCCGGGCTGGCTGACCTGCGGCGTCTCGGTGACCCGGATGGTCAGGTTGCCCTGAGCGATCGCCACCTCGGAGATGCGCACGTTCTCGCCCATCACGATCACGCCGGAGCGTTCGTCGATCACCACGCGCGCGGTCTGGTCGACCTCCACGGGGAGCTGCTCGATGTCGGTCAGCAGGGCCACGGTGTCGCCGTCGTAGGTCGGCGGCACCTGCACCTTGACCGTGCCCGGGTCGGTGGGGCGGGCGGCCGGCACGCCGGTAAAGTCGTTGATCGCCTCGGCGATCCGCCGCGCGGTGGTCAGGTCCGGGTTGCGCAGGCTGACCTCGACCGCGGTCAGACTGGCGAGGTCGAAGTCGATCTCGCGCTCGACGATCGCGCCGTTGGCGATGCGGCCGGTGGTCGGCACGCCGCGGGTGATCTGCTCGGCCGCGCCCTGGGCCTGGAAGCCGCCGACCGCAACCGGACCCTGGGCGACGGCATAGACCTCGCCGTCGGCGCCGACCAGCGGCGTGACCAGCAGGGTGCCGCCCTGCAGGCTCTGGGCGTCGCCCAGGGCGGCGACCGTGAGGTCGATTCGCGTGCCCTGGCGGGCGAAGGGCGGCAGGTCGGCCGTCACCATCACGGCGGCGACGTTGTCGGTGTCGAGGTCCTGGTCGCGGGCATTGACGCCGAGGCGCTGGAGCATGCCGATTAGGCTCTCGCGGGTGAACACGGCGCTGTCGAGATCGTCGCCGGTGCCGTTCAGGCCGACCACCAGGCCATAGCCGACCAGCAGGTTGTCGCGGATGCCCTCGAAGTCGGCGATGTCCTTGATGCGCGACTGGGCGGCGGCCGGCTGCGTCAGCAGCAGCGCCACCAGCAGCGCCACCAGCAGCGCGCCCAGGGACAGGCGGGCGGTGGCGGTACGGATCCGGGCGAAGGCGTGGGGCATGGGTCCAGCGAGCTTTCCGTGTCGTCCCGAGCGGTGCCGGCTCTTGTGGCGGCCGGCTGTCAACGCGCTCACAGATGCGAATGCCGTGCCAATCCGGCGCTCCTTCCTTAAGGTGTTGAAATAGAAGGAAACGTCGGGGAGGTGCCCAAGAGGACTAGGCGGTTCGGACCGGGGGCGGCGCTTGCCGGGCGGCAAGATTTTCCCTTTCAGGGGCTTCGCTTAACGCGCGCTTAACTGCGATCCGCGCAGTCTCCGCGGGTCACGGGAGACGAACGGACAGCATGAAGATCGATCCCCTTTCCGGCTTGCGGGCTCAGACGGTTCGCCGCAAGGAGCGCAGCTCCGGCGGCGGCTCGGCGTTCGCCGACGCGCTCAAGGGCGGGGCCGAGCGGGCGTCGCACACCGCCGGTGCGCCCGGCGTCGGCGCGCTCGACACCCTGCTGACGCTGCAGCAGGCCCCCGATGCCTTGGCGGGCCGGGCCAAGGCGCGCAAGCGCGGGGAGGATCTGCTGGATGAGCTGGACCGCCTGCGCGTCGGCCTGCTGATGGGTCGCGTCTCCCTGGCGGGGCTCAAGCGCCTGCAGGCGCTGCTGGGCCAGGCGCGCCCGCAGGTCGACGACCCGCGGATCGAGCAGGTGCTGGACGAGATCGAGACCCGCGCCGCTGTGGAACTCGCCAAGCTCGGCCAGTGAAACCCGCCTGATCGGGCGCCTGTCGGGCGCCGCGCCGGGCGAATTCGACCTGACGTCGAAATAATCCCTATTTTTCAATCAGGTGACCTTTGCCGCCCAGGCAAATCACTTCGCTTGTCGCCTTCGACTTTTTGCCTATACTCCGCGCCGGCTCTGGCCCCTATGGTGACTCGGTGAGCAGGCAGGCGGCATGACGACGGTCACTCTCGAACCCGACTACCGTCCCAGCGAGGACGAGGCGTTCATGAACCCCAAGATGCAGGAGTACTTCCGGCGCAAGCTGTTGCGTTGGAAGGCGGAGCTGCTGCGGGAATCGGGCGAGACGATCAACCATCTGCAAGAAGGCGGCCTGGCCGAGCCGGACCTGGCCGACCGCGCCTCGCTGGAGACCGACCGCTCGCTGGAGCTGCGCACCCGCGACCGCGAGCGCAAGCTGATCTCCAAGATCGACGCCGCCCTGCAGCGGATCGAGGACGGCGAATACGGCTACTGCGAGGAGACCGGCGAGCCGATCTCCATCAAGCGCCTGGAGGCGCGGCCGATCGCCACCCTCTCGATCGAGGCGCAGGAGCACCACGAGCGCATGGAACGGACCCAGCGCGACGACTGACGCCAGCGCGGCGGCGGACCCCGGCACAAAGACGGACTCCGGCAGGACGGCGGCCCCGGTGCGGCCCCTGCGCGGCCCCTGTGCGGCCAGGCGCCGGCGGCCGCGAAGAAAAGGGCCGGCTGCGCGGATGGCAGCCGGCCCGAGTGTGCCAAGCGGGACGGAAGGTCGCTTGGAGTTCCGGTCTCTTCCCGGGCGCTCTCGGCTTAGAACGGGAAGATGATGTCGTAGATCTGCTGGCCGTAGCGGGGCTGCTGCACGTCCGAGAGGTGGCCCCGGCCGCCGTAGCTGATGCGCGCCTCGGCGACCTGGTCGAAGCTGACCGTATTGACCGCGGTCACGTCCTCCGGGCGCACGATGCCGGTGACCTGCAACTGGCGCAGTTCGTAGTTCACGCGGGTTTCCTGCCGGCCGGCGATGACCAGGTTGCCGTTCGGCAGCACCTGGGTGACCATGGCGGCGACACGCACCTCGATGGTCTCCTCGCGGTCGATCGTGCCGCTGCCGCCGGAGACGGAATCCGCGCCGGCGTCCACCAGGTTGTCGTTGTCGACGCCGTCCGGAAGGATCTTGTCCAGCTCGGTCTCGAAGCCGAGGAAGCCGCCGAGGCCGGCGCTCTCGCTGCTGGTCCGGCTGCGCTCGGAGGAGTTGGACATCGCGGCGCGGTCCTGGATGTCGATCACCACCGTCATGATGTCGCCGACCTGGCTGGCCCGCTGGTCCTTGAAGAAGGCGCGGCTGCCGGGCCGCCACAACGAGTTGGCCTGGAAGTCCAGCGCGACCGGCCGCGGCATGGGCACGGCCACCGGCTGGTTGCCGTGGTACTGCGCCGGGTTCTCGATCTTGCTCATCTCCGGCGCGGCGCCGACCTCGGACAGGCGGGTCAGCATGTTGCAGCCCGGCAGCATCAGCATGGCGGCGACCAGGCCGAGCGCGGCGAGGTGGCGCGGCGGGCGCCGGCGGGGCGGCGCGGCGGTCTTGGCCGGGCCGGTTTGACAGGGCGTGCGCGGCGGCAGGGCGAGGCTGGTCATGACAGGGTCCTTTCCGTCCTTCGGGTGGCCCGTTCGGGCTCTGGTGTCGCGCCGGCAGGGCGCGGGGGCGTCTGGGTCAGTTGCCGATCGTGGCGTTGAGCGGGGTCACCATGACCAGGCCGGCGTCGGCCACCCGGCCGGTCACCACGGCGCTGGACTTCGGGTTGAGCACGCGCACGGTCTCGCCGCGCGCGCCGTCCTCCATGGCGCGGCCCTGGGCGGTGAGCTGCATCGCCGCGGTCTGCACGCGCAGCAGGACCATCTGGTTCTTCTCGACCAGGACCGGTTCGCCGACTTCGCTGATGCGCACCGGCTGCCCGGCCCGCAGGCCGCGGCGCGGGCTGCTGCCGATCAGCGCCTCGGCCTCGGTCACCACATTGCCGGCGACGCGGTCGGCCTGCTGCGGCAGCCAGTCGATGTCGCGCGCGGTGATCACCTCGCCGGCGGCGACCCGACGGTTCAGCACCGGCACCTCGACGATCTCCAGCAGGCGGCCGGACACCGCCACCTGCAGCACCCGGCCGCCCTCGACCGGCGCGCGCAGGTCGGCGGCGAAGCGGCCGCTGCGCGGATCGTGGTCGATCTGGGCGACCTCCAGCCGACCGGCGGCGCTGGCCGGCAGGTGGCGGGTGAAGCGCGGGTTGTCGAGCTGCACCGACAGGCGGGCCGGGTCGAGGCCCTGGTCGGCGAAGCCGTCCAGCAGCAGGCCCTCCAGGCGCGCGGCGTCGAGCAGGAACGACTCCCGCCGCAGCTTGACCGTCTCCAGGGTGGAGCGCGGCCGCCAGGCGATGCCGTAGGCGCGGGCCACCGACCAGAGCCACTGGGCCTGCAGCTCGATCTGCTCGCCCGGCGCCGGGGCGCGGGCGATCGGCACGTCGGCCTTGGCGATCTCGCCGTGGAAAAGGTCGCCGAGGCGCACCAGGTCGCTGTCGACGCTCACCTGCGGCTTGAGCGCCACGGGCACGCTGGCGGTCTGCAGGGTCTCCTCCGCCACCGGCGGCTCGGCGGCGAGCGCGGAGGCGGCGGCGAAGAGGCCGGCGACCAGGCTGGCGGCGGCGGCGCTGCCGCGCAGGAAGCGGCGCGACCTCTTGGAGCGGTCGGTCTGGGGGCGGGGCGTGGCAGTCATGGCGGGGGTCCTCTCGTGCGGCCGTGCGGCGGCGGGGGTCAGCGCATCTGCGAGACGCTGCGCATCATCTCGTCGGAAGCCTGGATGACCTTGGAGTTCATCTCGTAGGCCCGCTGGGCAGTGATCAGGTTGGTGATCTCCTGCACGACGTTGACGTTGGAGGTCTCCAGCGCGCCCTGCAGGATGGTGCCGTAGCCGGGGGTGCCGGGCGCGGCCACGTTGGCGGCGCCGGACGCCCCGGTCTCCTTGAAGAGGTTGTCGCCGATCGCCTCCAGGCCGGCCTCGTTGGCGAAGGTCGCCAGTTCGAGCTGGCCGACGTTGGTCGGCGCCACCTGACCCTCGATGTCGACCCAGACCTCGCCGCTGGCGTTCACGGTCACGCCTTTGGCGTTGGTCGGGATGGTGATGCCGGGTTGGACCAGGTAGCCGTCGGGGGTCACCAGGTCGCCGTCGGGCGAGAGCTGGAAGGACCCGGCGCGCGAGTAGCCGGTCTCGCCGCTCGGCAGCTCGATCTGGAAGTAGCCCTTGCCGTTGACGGCCAGGTCGAAGGTGTTGTCGGTGACCGAGATGTTGCCCTGCTCGGTGATGCGGTAGACCGCCGCCGCCTTGACGCCGAGGCCGACCTGGACGCCCGAGGGGACGATGGTGCCGGCATCGGACGAGGCGGAGCCGACGCGCCGCAGGTCCTGGTAGAGCAGGTCGTGGAACTCCGTGCGGCCACGCTTGTAGCCGGTGGTGTTCATGTTGGCGATGTTGTTGGAGATCACCTCCACGTTCATCTGCTGGGCCAGCATGCCCGTGGCGCCGATGCTCAGGGATCTCATGGTCGCGTCTCCTGTATTGCGGCCGTGGGGGCGAGCCGGATCACGCCGAGCGGCCGGCCAGGCTCTGGATGGCCCGGCGCTGGCGCTCGTGCTCGGCCTCGACCATGCGGCCGGCCGACTGGTAGCTGTTGACCGTCTGGATCATCTTCGACATCTCCACGACGCCGTTGACGTTGGACTTCTCGACGAAGCCCTGAAGCACCTCGGCCTCCTCGGCCGGCAGCGGCGCCTCGCCCTCGGCGCGGTAGAGCCCCTGGGCGTCCTTCTTCAGGGCGTATTCGTTCTCGAACTGGACGAGGCGCAGCCGGCCGACGCGCACTTCGTCGCCGCCGTTGCGGTCGTGGTAGGAGACGGTGCCGTCGCGCGTGACGTCGATGCGCCCGGCGCTGGCCGGAATGACCATCGGCTGGCCGCCCTCGTTGAGCAACGGCAGGCCGGAGGAGGTGACCACCTGGCCCTCGGCGTCCAGCATGAAGGTGCCGGCGCGGGTGTAGCGCTCGCCGTCCGGGCTCTCGATCGCGAAGTAGCCGGCGCCGTTGAGCGCCAGGTCGAGGGGGTTGTCGGTCGCCACCTTCGGCCCTTCGCCCAGGTCGCGCACCGTGGCCAGGTCCTGCACGTAGGAGATCTTGCGCAGCCCCGCGGGGACGCGGTCCTTGGTGTCGGCCAGGTACTCGACGAACATCATCGACTCGCCGCGGTAGGCCGGGGTGTCCAGGTTGGCGATGTTGTTCGAGATGATGTCGAGCTCGCGGCGCAGCACCGCTTGCCGGGACAGGGCTACGTAGCCGGGGGTTTCCATCGCGTCTGGCTCTCTTCCGTCCGGTCTTCGACCTTGCTGGTCGCCACGCCCGCCGTCTTTTGCGCTGCGGCGGGTCGGGCGCTGACGACGATGCAGGCCCCGTGCCAACTGCCTAACTTGCGGAAAAGGTTGAATTCCGGGCCCACGCCAGGGCGGCAGGAGAGGCGCCGTGACAAGGCCGGGGCGGCAAGATTTTCCGCTTCGGGGGGACGTCTCTGCCGCCGGTCAACCGGCTGTTAACCAGCCGCGCCCTAGGGTGCTCGGCAACAGCGGGGGCGGTGCGCCAACCGCCGGGCTCTCAGGACGAAGGATGGGCCGAGGTCATGGCCGAACAGGCGATCGACGATCTGGGTGAGGACGTCGAGGTCGAAGCGACGCCGCGCAAGGGCGGCATGAGCGGCAAGAAGCTGGTCCTCTTCGTGGCGGTGCCGTTGTTGCTGCTGCTGATCGGCGGCGGCGCGGCGGCCTACTTCATGGGCGTGTTCGGCGGCAAGGAGGAGAAGGTCGCCGAGGAGAGCGTCGAAGAGGAGAAGGCGGCGAAGGCGACCGTCTTCCACGACCTGCCGGACCTGCTGGTCAACCTCAACACCGGTGGGCGCCGCACCAGCTTCCTCAAGCTCTCCGTCGCGCTGGAGCTGACGTCGGAGACCGACGTGGCGCGGGTGCAGGAGATGCAGCCGCGCATCATCGACTCCTTCCAGGTCTATCTGCGCGAGCTGCGCATCGAGGACCTCAGCGGGTCGGCCGGCCTGCAGCGGCTGCGCGAGGAACTGCTGCTGCGGGTCAACGCCGCGGCGCATCCGGTCGAGGTGCGCGACGTGCTCTTCAAGCAGATGCTGGTGCAGTAGCCGGCGGGACGGGCGTCATGGCGGACGAGGACGGGCAGGACATGAGCGACGAGGAAGTCGATCAGGAAGCCCTGATGGCCGAGTGGGAGGCCATGGCCGAGGAGGGCGGCGAGGAGGAGGACGATCCCATGGCCGAGGCCATGGGCGGCAGCTCCTCGCGCGTGCTCGACCAGAGCGAGATCGACTCGCTGCTGGGGGTCGACGACGCCGACGCCGACGAGGAAGACGGCTCCGGCATCAAGGCGATCCTCAACTCGGCGCTGGTCTCCTACGAGCGCCTGCCGATGCTCGAGGTGGTCTTCGACCGCCTTGTGCGCATGATGTCGACCTCGCTGCGCAACTTCACCTCGGACAACGTCGAGGTCAGCCTCGACAACATCACCTCCGCGCGCTTCGGCGACTACCTCAACTCGATCCCGCTGCCGGCCATGCTGGCCGTCTTCAAGGCCGAGGAGTGGGACAACTTCGGCCTGATGGTGGTCGACAGCGCGCTGATCTACTCGATCGTCGACGTGCTGCTCGGCGGCCGGCGCGGCACCGCGGCCATGCGCATCGAAGGCCGCCCCTACACCACCATCGAGCGCAGCCTGGTGGAGCGGATGATGCACGTGGTGCTCTCCGACCTCTCCGCCGCCTTCGATCCGCTCTCGCCGGTCACCTTCCGCTTCGAGCGGCTGGAGACCAACCCCCGCTTCGCCGCCATCGCCCGGCACGGCAACGCCACCATCGTCACCAAGCTGCGCATCGACATGGAAGATCGCGGCGGCATGATCGAGCTGGTGCTGCCCTACGCCACCATCGAGCCGGTGCGCGAGCTGCTGCTGCAGATGTTCATGGGCGAGAAGTTCGGCCGCGACTCCATCTGGGAGGGCCACCTCACCGCCGAGCTCTGGCAGACCGAGGTCAACCTGGAGGCCGTGCTGGACACCGTCGAGCTGAAGCTGGGCGACGTGCTGAACTGGCAGGTCGGCAGCCGTCTCGAGCTCAACTGCCTGCCGAGCTCCAAGGTCAACCTGCACTGTGGCGACGTGCCGATGTTCACCGGCTACATGGGCCGGCGCAACGGCCAGATCGCCGTGCGGATCGCCGACAAGCTGGTGCAGCAGTCCGAAGAGGAGGACGAGGCGTGAGCTTCGCGCTGATCTTCGACGGCGCCCTGGTGGCCCTGCTGACGGCGACCATCGCCTATGCGGTGATCCTGAATCGCAAGCTGACCGAGCTGCGCAACTCGCGCGGCGAGATGGAGCGGCTGATCAGCGAGTTCGCCGAGGCCACCCAGCAGGCCGAACAGGGCGTGGGCAGCCTGCGCGAGCGGGCCGACGAGGCCAGCGACGAGCTTAACCAGCGGGTCTCGGCCACCGAGGCGCGGCTGGACGAGGCCCGCAAGCTGGCCGACGACCTGGCCTTCATGATCGACAAGGGCGGGCGCCTGGCCGACCGGCTGGAGAAGAGCGTGAGCGCGGCGATCAAGACCGCCGATCCGGGCCAGCCGGCCCGCGCCCCGGCGGCCCCGGCCCCGGCCGCCCCGGCGGCGGGCGCCGGCGAGGACGAGTCGCCCGAGGCGAAGCTGCTGCGCACGCTTGACCGCGTGCGCTGAGCGGGCCGGGACAGGACAGGAGCTTCCAGGACGATGCGTGTGCGTCTGCTTCCCCTCGTGATCGCGCTGGCCGTGATCACGCTCGCTTTCCGGCTCGAGGCGCTGCGCGAGGGCGTGGTCGTGCTCGCCCAGGAGACCGCGCCGGCGGCGGCGCCGACCGATCCGCTGCCCGCCCCCTCGGAGGCCCTGACGGAGCAGTCGGCCGCCGCCGCGGCCGAAGCCGAGGCGCAGCCCGAGGCGGGCGCCGAGACGCCGACCCAGGAAGCCGCCGCGCCGCCGTCGCAGAGCGCGGAGAACCTGCTCAGCGAGCTGCCGAGCGACCCCTTCGCCCTGACCGACAGCGAGATCGAGCTGTTGCAGGCCTTGTCGGAGCGGCGCGCCGAGCTGGACCGCCGCGAGGCGGAGCTGGAGACGCGCGAGGCGCTGCTGCGCGCCGCCGAAAGCCGGATCGAGGAGAAGATCGCCGGCCTGGAGGAGCTGCAGGCCACCATCGAGGGGCTGCTGGTGTCCTACGACGAGCAGGAGGAGGCGCAACTCCAGTCCCTGGTCAAGATCTACGAGTCGATGAAGCCCAAGGATGCCGCCCGCATCTTCGAGGAGTTGGAGATGCCCGTGCTGCTCGACGTCGTGGAGAACATGAAGGAGCGCAAGACCGCCACGATCCTGGCCGAGATGAACCCGGCCACGGCCAAGGCGGTGACGCTGGAGCTGGCCCAGCGGCGCGAGCTGCCGCTCCCGCGCGATTAGGTCGCGCGGGCTTGAGAGGGGGCGGCGGCATCCCGGGGTAAGTCGCGAAAGATGAACAGGTTTTACCTGGCATTAAGACCGGAGCGCTAGCTTCACACTCCGGATTAACCTTATGGGGCCGAGCGACGTATGCGGGTCCCCGGACCGCTTTGGGAGAAGGACATGAGCGGCGTTGATATGAACATGCCGATCCTGATCGTCGACGATTACAAGACGATGCTGAGGATCATCCGCAACCTGCTCAAGCAGCTCGGTTTCGACAATGTCGACGAGGCCACCGACGGGGCCATGGCGCTGCAGAAGCTGCGCGACAAGAACTACGGCCTGGTCATCTCCGACTGGAACATGGAGCCCATGAGCGGGCTGCAGCTCCTCAAGGAGGTGCGCGCCGACGGCAAGCTCTCGAAGGTGCCCTTCGTGATGATCACGGCCGAGAGCAAGACCGAGAACGTGGTTGCCGCCAAGCAGGCTGGCGTGACGAACTACATCGTCAAGCCCTTCAACGCCGCCACCCTCAAGACGAAGCTCAGCGCCGTCCTGGGCCACTTCTGACGCTTAGGGAAAAAGGGGTGAGGGCATGACCGCTCTGGCTCAGCAGACCGATCTCCAGACGCGACTGGCCGAGTTCGGCCGGCGTCACCCGGGGATCGACCCGAAGGACCTGGTGGAGGTGGTCGAGGCGATCATGACCTCGGCCGATGGCGATCTCTCCTCGGTCAATCTCAAGCTCTACGCCGAGATCGAGCAGCTCTCGATCTACATCCAGCGTGCCCGTGAGGAGATCGCGTCCTTGCGCCCCGACGAGATCACCGCCGAGCACCTTCCCGTCGCCGGCCAGGAGCTGGAGGCCGTGGTCGGGGCGACCGAGCAGGCCACCAACACCATCATGGAATCGGTCGAGACGATCGAGGGGCTGACCGAGCAGATGCCGCCGGAGGTGTCCGAGAAGGTCGTCGACGCGGTCACCCAGGTCTACGAGGCTTGCGGCTTTCAGGACATCACCGGCCAGCGCATCAAGAAGGTGGTCGCGACCCTGACCCACATCGAGGAGAAGGTGCACGCGCTGCTCGACGCCTTTGGCCAGGAAGGTCAGAGCGAAGCGGTCCGGGAACGGGCCAGGGCCGCCAAGACCAAGGCCGACGACGGGCATCCCGACGCGGGGCTGATGAACGGCCCGCAATCCTCCGACGACGCGATCAGTCAGGAAGACATCGACGCGCTGCTGGCCAGCTTCGACTAGAGCAGATGCCGACCTGAAGGACTCGCGACGCGATCTTTTCAGGCCGGCTGACTCTGCTCTACCACATTAAAGCGAGAGCGATGTCTCGCGACCGGCGGAACCGCGGCGCGGGTCCAGACGGTCGCAAATCGCTCTAGAGGGATAGGCGATCTCAAGGGCGCGCTGCGGTGCGCCCGCCGGTTGCCAAGTATCGCTCTTACCATAGGATGCAGAGCGGTTTCCTGTCATCGGCGGACCCGCGGGCGCGGGGCCGTACGATCACAAGCTGCTCTCGCGGCGCGGAGGCGGCATGGGCCCGGCTCAAGACGAGGAGAAGGCTGGCGGCGGCGATCCCAACATCGTCGCCCTGCTCAGCCTGCAGCTCCTGCTGCTGGCCTTCTTCATCCTGCTCAACGCGATCTCGAGCTACGAGGAGCAGAAGGTCGAGCAGGTGGTCAGCTCGGTGAACCAGGCCTTCGACGGGCGCGTGGCCGCGCCGCAGGACCTGGCCGATGTCGAGGCCGCCGTCGGGCCGCTGCCCGGCAGCGTGCAGCTCAGCCGGCGGGTGCGCAATCTCTTCGCGTCGACCCTGCCGATGGCCCGGATCGAGCAGGATGAACAGCTTGGCGAGCTGCGCATCGAAATCCCGACCGACAGCCTCTTCGCCGCCGACGACCCGCGCCTGCGTGCGGCGCCGGCCGTTCTGTTCAATCGCCTGGCGCGGGCGCTGGGCCCGGAGCGCCCGGAAGACTTGGAGGCCCGCCTGGAGGTCCTGGTGGGCGTGGCCGCGGATGCGCTCTCGGCACTGGGCACCCAA
This sequence comes from Symbiodinium pilosum, assembly GCA_905231905.1. Classification (NCBI taxonomy): domain Eukaryota; class Dinophyceae; order Suessiales; family Symbiodiniaceae; genus Symbiodinium; species Symbiodinium pilosum. The sequence continues at coordinate 1,965 of CAJNIZ010001942.1, read as the reverse complement.
CCGCAGGCGCTGCCGGTGCTGCGCGCCGGCGAGCTGGCCCGCAGCCTGGCGGCGCGGGGACTGCCCGCCGAGCGTCTGTCGGTCGGCATCCTGCCCGGCGCCGAAGGATGGGTGCGCCTGGTGCTGCGCCTGGCCGACCGTCCCGGGGTCGAAAGCCAAGAGGCCGAGTCGTGACGAAGAAGCAGGACAGCGCGCCGCTGCTCGGTCGCGGCGGCGGCGCAGGCGGCTCGGGCGGGAAGGGCCAGGGACAGGCCTGGATGGTGACCTTCACCGACCTGGTCGCCCTCATGCTCACCTTCTTCGTGATGCTCTTCGCGATGATGTCGGTGGAGCAGGCGGCCTGGCGCAACCTGACCAACAGTCTGGCGATGCAGCTGGAGCGTCTGGGACCGCCGCTGGTGCCGCAGCCCCCGGAGCTACTGGACATGCCCGACGTGCGCGTGGCGCCAGGCGACAACCTCGACTACATCGCCACGCTGCTCGACGAGCGGGTGGACGGCGTGCCGGCGCTGGCCGATGCGCGGGTGCTGCGCCGCACCGACCACGTCAATCTCTCGCTGCCGAGCGACCTGCTGTTCGCGCCCGGCACGGCGGTGCCGCGGGAAGCGGCGCGGGCGGCGCTGTTCGAACTGGGCGGCCTGCTGCGGCACCTGGACAATGTCGTCGAGGTCGCCGGCCATGCCGACCCCACCTCGGTCGGCCGCAGCGGCTTCCCGTCGAACTGGGAGTTGTCCCTGGCCCGCGCGGCCTCCGTCGCGGCGCTGCTGCGCGTGGCGGGGCTGACCAACGAGGTGGTCGTCCTCGGCTATGGCGAGACGCGCTGGGACACCTTGCCCGAGGAGTTGAGCCGGGCCGAGGCCCTGGCGCTCGCGCGCCGCGTTGAAATCCTGATCCATGAACGGGCCGCCGAGCCATGACGACCGCTCGCCTGCTGGGCTTCCTCCTCCTGATCCTGCCGCTGGCCGCGGCCGCCGCCGAGCCGGTCACCGTGCGCGGCGGCGTGCACGCGGACTTCGGCCGTCTGGTCTTCGATTGGGCCGAACCGGTCGACTATGGCGCGCGCCTTCAGGAGGGCGCGCTGGTGGTGACCTTCGCACGGCCGGCCAGCTTCGACACGGCCTCCGCCGAGCGGCATCTCTTCCGCTATCTGGAGGGAGTCGAGGTCGGCGCCGAGGGACGCCGCGTCACCTTCGATCTGAAAGAGCGCTACGGCCTGAAGAGTTTCACCCTCGGCCCCAAGGTGGTGGTTGATCTGCTGCACGACGCCGGCCAGGTGGAAGCCAAGCCAGCCCCTCAAGCCGCCCCCCAGGCGGCCCCCCAGGCGACCCCCCAGGCGAATCCGCAGCCGGACCCGGCCCGCGAAACGGCCGCCGGCGCGCCCGACGCTTCCGCGCCGGACGCGGCGCCTGCGGCCACCTTCGCGGCGACGCCGGCGGACCGTGACCTGCCGCAGATCCGCGTGCGCGTCGGCGAGCACGCCGCCTTCGAGCGCCTGGTCTTCGACTGGCCGGTGCCGGTCGGCTACCGCCTGCAGCAGGATGTCGAGACCGCCGAGCTGGTCTTCGAGCGTGCCGCGCGACTGGATGTCAGCCGCCTGCAGGCCAATCCGCCGGAAACGCTGCGCCGCTTCGCCGACCGCCGTGCCGCCGGAGAGACCCGGATCGAGCTGCAATATGTGCCCGGGACGCGCCTGCGGGCCTTTGCCGACGGGCCTCGCGTCGTCGTCGACCTGCTGCGGCCGCCCGAGATCGAGCCGAGCCCGCCGGCCGGGCCACCCGCGCTGGCCGAGACGCCCGTTGCGCCGTCGTCGGAGCCGGCGGCCGCGGCAAGCGAGGCGGAGGAGGCGACTGAGGCACCCGCTGAGGCCACCGCGCAAGCCACCGCTGAAGCCACCGGCGCCGGCGCCGGCGACGCCGCGGGCGAGGCCGGCGACGCGGATCGCGGGGCCGGTGACGCGGATCGCGA
>CAJNIZ010001941.1:12076-27540 GCA_905231905.1 Symbiodinium pilosum | reverse complement strand
ATACATATATATATATACACATGAATATATACACATAAGTAACGGTTTTAGAGATATGTGGTTGCACGCTGGCAGGCCCCTCCCCCCTTACTTGCCCCACTAACTGTGGTTGAGTTGGGCTTGGGTCTTTGGGATGATAGATGAGGACTAATGTAAAGAATGACTGACAGAATAACCTAGAACGAAATTACGAAAGGAAACGCATTTCAACGAACTATAGAAAATTATCTACTCAGCAGAAACGTGTATAAGAGGGTTATAGAGATGATATCAATGCTAAAAATTTGTAGAGATTATATGGACACTTTAGAATGAGTGAGAAAGAACCACCCCCCCCCCCGTCTGCTGTGGTATGACGAGGGCTGGGGCTGGAGGTGCTACCAGCAGAATGTTATATCTATACATATATGAGCCACTGTCTAAACTCCTAGTATCCCCCTTAATAACCCTTATAATAGTCCCCTATAGACTCCCCTAAATAAACCCACTTTAAGGAGTTTAGGGTATAGCTCATATATCCGTATATAAACCCATAAATCAGCCGGAACCCTGCATCCTAAACTCCTATGTGCTTTCTCCGATTGTTACCCTGAATGTGTGGCCCCTCATGTCTGCTGATCTGGCTGTGCCTGGGCCAAGTACTTGCCACCTCCAGCGAACCTCAGGGACTTCTGTTGGGGTTATATAGGGACAATGGGTTATATTGGAGTTATATAGGGAGAATGGGTTGTATTGGGGTTATATAGGGACAATGGGTTATATTGGGGTTATATACGGACAATGGGTGCAAGCTCCGTACTGAACCAACTGTCCAAAGCTAAGCAGATAGGCCTGCAGCTAGCAGAGAGATGTGGAGGATGCTGGCAAAAATGGACGGTGGGGAATAGAATCTAACTATAACTTGAGCATCTTCGTAACTAGATTTCATGGAGCTCTTGAAGTATCTACGAGCCTACGGCTGTTGTAGACTGCGTGGCCCCCACACAAACTCTAAACCCTAAACCCTATGTTGGGTCCCTGTAGCTTGCGTGACTTTTTTTCTACTCGGCAAGCAAAAACAATGAGGGATTTGAATCATGGCCTACCATCCCAACTCCAAAAACCCTATAGGGTTTGGGTTTAGGGTTTAGGGTTTATACACCCTAACCCCAACTCCAAGAACCCTAGGGCTTAGGGTTAAGGGTTTAATTAGGGTTTATAAGCCCTAAACCCTAAACCCAAAAACCTCAAACCCGGAATTCCAACTCCAACAGGCCGCTAAGCCCCTGACAGCCACAGGACGAACTCGACAAAGTCAATCTCGCCATTCCGATTCGAATCACAGCCTAAAGTCTGCAGGCAGGGGGGTTGCAAAAGAGCCGCAAAACTGAGGGCAATATAACTATCATTATTATGATTATTGTTATTAATCATCATTTATATTATCGTCATTATTAGTATTGGTCTTATTATTACTACTGTTTTTTACCGTATATGCATGGTGTTGTTTTGCAAACGAATGAAACATGGACAAGACGTGCCAAGGCAATCAGGGAGCTTGCAAACAAGTACTGGATCTCTGCATCCGTCATGCGCGGTCGCACAGACTTTATGACCTCAGCCCGGCACCGGCAGCACTATTTGTCTCACTTTGCAAGGCCGGGACTTGAGGCCTCCTGTAGGCTGATGATTTGCAGTATAATATGGTAGAATATGGTAAAATATAGCACAGTATTGTATAATCTGGTCTAGTACAATATAATATAATAGAATATAGTTTGGGTTCTGCCCCCACCCGTTAACAGTCTTTTACAGCGGTCATATTAAGGGCTATATGCAGCTATGTTATAGATATAAACCAAATGAGTGGGGGCAGTACCCAGAGTATACTGTGATCCAACAACCAGAAGACGTCCGGAGAGCGGGGCTGGAGCTGAAGCTTAGTATCAGAAAGACTGTATTGGGGTTATGAAGGAGGGTTTAGGGCTGTATTGGGGCTATGAAGGGATGATGCAAAAGAAAATGAAAACAACTATTACATAGGGGTACAATATTGGGGTTATGTAGGGATAATGGAAGAGAAAATGGAAACTAGTATTTCGGGTTTAGGGGTTAGGGTACATATTGGGGTTATACAAGGATCATGGAAAGAAAATGGAAACTACAACTTTTTAGTAGGGTATATCATATTGCTTTCGGGTTGAGCTATAGTCTAAGCCCCTAGTATCCCCCTTTGTAGACCCTAAAATACTCTCCTATATAATCCCCAAGATAAACCCCTTTAGGAGTTTGGACTATAGTACATATGAGCAGGCTTTTCGTTTGGCATGGGGCACTGGCTTTCACCTGTCGTCCGAGAATGCTTGCACAAGAATTTCGAACACAGCATGACGGGGACATCAATATAGATCCCAAAATACAATAATCCCAATTGTGGAGACCCAAAACGGTATCCTTAATTTTGGGAAACCCCCCATGTTCTGACAGGTGGCCCACCCCAACTCCATGGCATCAATGACGCCAGTTTGGTTGGCATCCTTGGGACCGTTTTTCTCTGCCAGAATTGGTGCTTTGAATAAAAAGCCAGGCTATCCTGTTAGGGTTATATTGGGGTTATATTAGGGTTTGATTGGGGTTCTAGCGGGGTTATACTGGGATAATGGAAAATAAAATGGAAACTACTATTTAGGGTTTAGGGATCCAAGGCGTACATGGGGATTGTAAGGGCAGCACACGGGTCTGTCAAAAATTATGTAAGCTATCTTTAGAGGCTCCCGAATTCATACGACTGTTCTTGGCCCATACTCAACGCACCATGAATTGAGGTGATGCGCTGCGAGGTTTGCAGATACTGTTCTGCCTGCTTCTTCTGGCTTGAGAAGGGATCTGCCAGTGCAGCGTCGTCGGGAGATGCTAGGAAGGATGAAAGTAGGAATGCAGCAAAGGTCCAAAGAGAACTATCATGGTGATGGTGGCTATCATGTAGCAGTATAGCATTGCAGCGATGGTAACACCACTGCACTGCCTGCAGCAGTGCAGCTGGGACTCGTGGCTGTCATACTCTTTTCTATCTTGATCTGTGATTGCGCAACATGTCATTCCATCCCAACCGTCATCATCCCTGTGCTCAAGATGCAAAAACTTCCTGCAAGGAAGGGATCAGAGGAGAGCAGCTTGATGCACTGGCAGCAGGAGTAACAGGAAAGGCAAATCATCAGAGTTAGGATAGTAAACCAGCAACGTCAATGGGGTTGCTGTTGATTTCAGTGAACAGCTTCACCAGCCGGGGCGCATAGTGGTTGAAAATGACAAAGGCCGGCTGAAGAAAGCAGGAGCGCATCCTTGGCATCTGAGCTTGAGGGCCATAGGGTTATACTAGGGTTTGATTGGGCTCATATTGGGGTTATCAAGGGATAATGGAAAATAAAACGGAAACTACTATTTAGGGTTTATGGATCCAAGGCATACATGGGGATTGTAGGGTTCAGTGTTGTGGGTTTCAGGGTCTGAGGATCTAGAAATCTAGGAAATATGGCAGGTAGAAGTACAGGTCGCTGTCGTTGGCCGGGGTCCAGACAGAAGCTGCTGAACGACACACCGTTACACAATGATCAAGCCATTGTGGCAGTTCCTGGAAACAAATCTTTCAAGGGCATGCTGCAAGATCGGGACTAAAACTGGTAAGCCCTGTGTCAACCACACCGTCTCCTCCCCGTGATCAAGCTCTGTCCCCCTGATACCCTGTCCCATCCTGCGTTGCTGTTAAGAAGTTGAATTAAGCTACCACAATGCGGATATGTAGTAAATGAGATGTTTTCCTTACTATGTGAACTTCATCTAGGTTCCTCAGAAACGTCCTACACACAAACCCCCAACATGAAATCCTACTGCCCTGCGGCCAAGCTGCAGCAGCGACCTGATGCTGTGATCCCGCGCCACCTTCAAGGTGGGATTATGTCGTCGGGGTACTAAAATACCATGATCCCAACGTGTAGGGTAGCTTTGGGTGCCACACACAAAAATTGCAGCTTCACAAGCATATACGGATTACGCTTTAAAAGATCAGCAAGTGTGTTCAACCTACCCCTGCATAGTATTGGAAACCTCTCCGGTTGCTGAGTTCCCTGGCCCAAATTGAGTAAACCTTTGAACTAGAGTAGGATCGTATAGACCCCAAAAGGTTTAAGCACGTCTTTATTTATCTGTCGGATACCCAAAAAGTTTAAGGGTCACCTGCTCCTGGGTATCCTTGTCTGTTGGATGCGCCAAAAAATTAAGGGTCACCTACTCATGGGTAAAACGTAAATACCTGGGATTCCACATCCTGGCAACTTAGCTTAATTTCCTCAAGTCCATATCTCACTCCCATATCAGCAGTCTCCATTTCATTTGCAAAGCTTCTAACTCACAAACTAACCCTACTCACCCCAAATCCTGAAATCCCTAAGCCTCTAAGGGTGTCTTGCCATCTCCGGCAAAACTGGTCGCATCCGCGCTAAGCTTCAGCAAATGCTGCACCATCTGGGGGTTGCCTGCACCTGGCTTGTATTATGAATTCCCCTAGCTTGATCTAGGGTTTAGGGTTCTTCCCCTGCTCCCCCCGCCCTATACAGGAATAATGGAAAGTTAAATCAGAAAATGAGCGTAAACATAGATTCGGGAGTAGGATATCGTGTCCTATTATCCCCATATACTACCGCCAGGCTAGTCAAGGGGGAACCTGAGGGGTTGTATGGGCGAAGAATAAGGGAAAGCCCAGGTCTCAGGGAGAGCTTCAATAATCTTTAAACATTCTTAGGGTTTGGGGTTAAATGGAAGTTGCCCTGAAAGGCAGGGGGCCCTAACAGCATATTGGGATGAAAAGGGGACCATGGGAGGGGCGGGGTCCGTTTTAGTGATGATTTCGCAAGCTCCTCATAATTTCGACCGTAGAGAGGTGACATAGGAATTGCACCAGGATCATGTAGTGATTATCCACCGAATCTAGTTCCTTTTTTTAATCATCAGCCTCACATAAACAACTTCGGAAAAAGCAAGGGAACCTACTTCGGCACATGCCTTTGGCACATGCACAGCCGGCGACGTACGGATAATGTAGCGCACACATTAGGCTCATGAGTGATATGCTGAAAGCCGTGTCTCCCCAGATTGCTTGGCGGGGAGCACGGAGCCGAATTGAACATCCTTACTATGATCACTTCTATTACTACAGTATTATTGCCATTATCACGATTATTACCATGATTATTCATATTAGTATTATTGCTAATATTACCTGGTAATGGCAGGAAGGTCGAATCCAGCTACCAGAAGCGAATCCGAAGTACCCCCACTGAACCCTACATCAGCCAAGTGTCGTGAAGCGTAGTGCAGTGCTGACCACCGGCCCTCCACTGCCTGGGCAATGGGGGTACTGCCCTGACTGCTGAGGCATAGGAGCTGCAAGGTGATAACCAACCTGCTTAAATAGTAGCTTCCATTTTCTTTTCCATTATCCCACTACAACCCCAATATACACCCCTATATAAACCCTACATAATCCCTATAATCCCTGTAGTTTCCATTTTTGTTGCCATTACTATTCGAGGATTGAAAGAGGCTTGGAGGAACTCCCATTGGCAATCTTCGAGCTTTTTCAGACGACGTTACCTCGAAGGGACCTGGACCTCTGTTCAGGTCAGAACGTCTAGAGGAATCAGCAGTTTGCGCTGCTAAGTTCAGCTTCTGCTTTTGTCCACGCGAAGGCTCCAAATTCCAATTTCTGAAGAGTTTGGGTGCCAGGCCCACTACCAAAAGCACCTTCAAGCCCCAACATAACAAATCATTTTCATCAGACCGAGCGGCGCAATTCACGAGACCTGGTCTCTTCTCAAGCAGTTGCGTCACCTCTCCACACTGGGCTCTGCGACATAGGCAAGCTTTATGCTGATTTTTGGCAAGATTTCAGGCAACCACATCGCCAACACGCCTCAATCCTGGCCCCAAGCCATGCAAGATACCATGGGATGAGCTTCGTCTGGCAAGCCGGCCGTCTCTTGATGTGTAATTTCTAGTGGAATCCTGGAATTAGGACATAGACAATGAAAAGGCAACAGGGGTTGTACATTACCTGTCATGATACTACGGGCTCAAGGAACTAGAGCCTGGCTACGTTTGGCTGCAGGCCACTGGCTACTTGAGAACTGCAGCAGCCCAACTACGAGAAGCCAAGGAATCGAATCCCCTCGCCATCCCTGGCGTCGCTTAGCGTTAGAGGACCGCTTCATCACAAATTTGCACCAGCAACCGGGCCCCCAATATATACCCCATTATAAGATAGTTGTTTCCATGTTCTTTTCCATTATCCCTATATAACCCCTAGATTACCCCAATATACTAACCCTCTCCAACTCCTGACCCATCCTTAAGGCCTGGTCCCACTGGTGGTCTTTGCAGAGATCCAGGAACTTGCTGCCTAGGGAGGTTTGGGGGTAAGCCTTTCATCTAGCGCAGAAGGCGCAGGGCAAAGCACTGCAGCTTTTTTCGCCTTCATACTTCTAGTGGAAGTCCATATGAAAAATGTATAGTTAGTATTTGGGTCGTTGGGCTGTTATGGTCAGAGAGGGGAGGCTGAGAGCAAGGAAAAACAGATAACTGCTGCCACAAATGCCGGAGGAAGAAGTGCAAGGAATCCTTGGGTTACCCCTGTAACAAGAGGATGTTGGCAAACCCAACCCGCAAAATCAGGGCCGTATATTGCTGCTAAATATATACTTCTAGGGTCCCAACTTGGGGGTTGCGGTAACCACCACAATGCTCTTGTAATGGAAGGGACCCCTGTCATTGAATGTTGGAATCCCCACTTGGGTCAGCACCGAATTCCAAACTTCTCGGGCTCTCTCGCAGGCCGTTCTCACGATCACGCTGGACCTGGCATGGTGGAGAGGAATGCGGCACCTGCTGTATCTGACACGATAGTTACTTCCCTCATGTCACGAGGTTGGACTGACATCTCCACGCCTCAGATGTGTTCTCAGGAATCAGGAAACTAAGGGGTTGCACTCTGGCCTTCCGGCGGTGGCACTTGTCGCAGATGTCTGTCTTGCACTTGGCGCAGAACCAGCGCCACAGGCCACAGTTCACCCGCCTGCACTTTCTGCAGGGATATGCTCAACAAAGTTTTCAGCAGGGAATTAACATAAACCAGCTGCTGCTGCGAGCGTCGTCCGGCTGTTCCTCCCTACAAGAACTTTGAGGTCTGCCATTCTGCTATGGTAGCGGACGAATGGAGCGCATAGTCCAAAGTTCTGAAGCAACGGAAAGCAATGCAAAGAACAGCTTCTTGCCAGAGTGGCCTTGAGCCACACTTGTTTTCGCAGGCCCACCCGCTCACATAGATGCCTCCCATGTAGTCGCTCCACCTTGCATGTGAATGAGGCAGGTTTGCTTTTATTTTTAGCATTCGGGGAGTCCGATCCATACACCATCCGATCCGCATCGGACTGGATTCGAGGCTAATATTCCCAGAGCTCTTTGATAACGCGAGTAAAACATATGCGGCGCATTCACAAAAACTTCCTGGATGTAGTTGCAGGTATCATGGCCTTATTCCCCCTCTCCACTCAGGACTGCTGCCACCGAGACACTCCATTTCATCGCCACAAACTGGACAGTTTGGCAGGCCTGGCGAGCTTATGTCACTGCCATGCGTTAAAACTCATCCAGCCAATTTAGGCTTGATTGACACCAGCGATGCTTCAAAACATAATCACATGCTGCGCTGCCGCCGATGATGACGATGTTATACGATGTTACGATGTTGCTGACTACCATGTAACACTGTAGCGACTCACAAATACGTTGCCAAGCTCTTAACCAGAAGAAACATGCATAGCACGGTCGCATCGCAGGACCTTCTCCAAACTGTATGAAGCAGAAACTCCAAAATCTTGTGTAAGGAGTCTGGAAACAAGATGGCCAGTAAACTGCCTCCCGAGGCTTTCGTGCCCTAAGACCTTCCAAAACCACAAGACCTGCAAACTCGCACCCCACACTTATACTATGGTAGCTTCCATTTTCTTTTCCATTATCCCTATAAACCCCCAATAAACTATAGTAGTTTCCATTTGATTTTCCATTATCCCAATATTACCCCAATATACTACCCCCCAAATCGGCAAGCCAAGGAGCTCTGAAAGCTCCTAGCGGATTCAGGACGCTGTAAGCAGTCGGTACACGCGTCCCATCTGCCTCACCAGTTTAACAGATTTGGGCTCATTGAGGTTGAGGGTCAGAATTGGGCGGCTCATTGGGGGTGAGGGGAATGGAATGCTCAAGCTTACTTAGGCCTTAGATTTCGCCTACTCCGCAACACTTTGCTGCCCAGGCTCATGTCGAACAGCTGTGGAGACAGCTCCCTGGGAATCAGGCTGCAATGCGCGCAGAAGCATGATGTCGCGAAACATCGGAGACACTGCAGGATTGCATGGGACACTGCAAGGAGGCTTGGGATTTCAGAGTAAGAGGTCGCAGAGAAATGAACAGGGCAAGGTACCCTAGATGTCTGTGACATCAAAGCATACGCGGCCCCAACGCTGCTGGCTGAGCACCGACCGGAAAAAACCGCATGCCCCATCTCGTTCGAGATGGAAGGGTTGGACTGGAGGCTTGGGGATTCGTGGCAGGGTAGCCAGTGCCGTCACAATCTTAGGCACACCGGTTTCGATGCCGTAGCGCAGTATTTGGTAATCGCTTGCCGCTCGATGACTGCCTTTTTTCAACAAAGATGCCTTTCGGGAACCCTATATTGCGCGAATTTATTCCAAGAGGAGAGTTGGTGAGACCGAGACGATTCATTGGTTAATTGGTTCCTTACTAATTGGATTTGAGTAGGCTTGTGGCTGTAAACCTTACGACTATTCTGCTGCAACGACGCCCGAAAGATTATACACATAAGTTCAGCCTGCTTCGTTCTCATTGGCAGGAGGGACGATGCTCAGAGAGATCATCAGGTTGGTACGAATGTGAACCTTCATGCTTCATACCGCATCTACCAGGTGAAATCAAATCCTTGCCGGCCAGTCTACCAGGTACCCGTAGGTCTTTATGCTTAACCCAGACCCCTGAGTAATACCCCCTAATAGGCATCATAATAGGAATCCTCATGTTAAAACCCTTGGGGGTTATCAATCATGGGTCTACATTAAAGAGCAGCTTTTGCAACCGTGTGGAGTCAATTAGGTTTCTCTTTTCAAGAGGAGACGACAGTTTGAGATGCAGATTGCTGCCAACAGCGCTTGACTTGCTGGTGCCGAAGGGAGTGGGGGACGGAATGCAAGTACCACTATAATAGTCACTATAAAGCTCCATGGGGTTTAAGGTTCGGGGAAATGGAGTTTGTACAAAGTTCAAAATAATGTGACAATGCCCCAGTACCGCTTAAGCGCAACTACTATAATACCTCCACATTGCCTAATCCCCACGGAATACATTCCCTTATCTACATAATCCCTATTCTAGGCTACTAGGATGATGCTTGGAGCTTTGCCGTGACAAGGCTGTTGCCTCGATAATCAAGGCCGACAATCCATTTCAACCAAGTTTAGGGCTTAGGCTTTTGGAATACATAGGCTTTTATCGAGGAATGGAAAAGGAAATGGAAACTACTATGTTGATTTATAGGGGTTATATGAGCTACAGTCTAAACTCATAATTTCCCCTTTATAAGCCCTACAATACTCCCCTATAATACTCCCCTATATAACCCTTCTATAACCCCCTTTAAGGAATTTAGACTATGGCTCAATTAACTTGGGCACGGCGCCTACCTATGTCATTGGTATGAATTTTCTAGAAAGTAGGACAATAGTTGAACAGGTGGCTGATCCCTGGGAAGATCGTGAGAGCGGCAGACTATGCGTGGATTGCCCTTTTGTGCACGCCAGGACGCCGGAGGGCAGCACTCGGCCACAAAGACTGCAGGTCACACCCAGGTAGGGCAAGCCTCACTGTGATAATTTCCCAAAAAGGGGGACCCCGGTATAGACCTCAAATTGGTATGATCCTTACTATGGGGACCCCTAAAAGTCACCCCTAATTTTGGGCCTCACTGTCTGAAGGGTGCTATCACTGGAGCTTAGCGGAGCTGGGAGTTGCAGGGGCTAAGGCATGCCATGACACTTTTTGCCCCCGGAAAGTAGGCCTTCAGCTGAAGACACCGGGTCTTTCACAGCAAGCCCTAAACCAATGCCTGAACTTACTGCAAGCAAGGCCTCTTGAGCCATGGTCTAAACTCCTAGTATCCCCAAAGGAAGCCCTGTGATACTCTCCTATAGAACCCCTTTTTTAAGGACTTTAAACTATGGCTCGTCTAATCCTTATAACCCTACATATCTCAGTTTCCATTTCACTTTCCATTTTCTTGTCCATGTGATTCTCCATTATTGGGGTAAACCCCAAACCCTAAACCCTAAACCCCAAGACCTAAACGCTAAACCCTAAACCCTAAACCCTTCACTATCACTCCATTTTGGGGTTTGGTGGTCCCCTGGCGTGTTTTCTACCAAGGTCCGTGCCCAGGGTCCGAAGCTCGTGTCCCCTCCGGCAGCGGTACCATTTGCCTCAGACTCAAGGGCGCCATGTCTGGTTTAGGGCCAGGATGTAGGAACAAAGGGTTTAGGGTTTAGGATTCAGTGGGTTCTGGGGCAGGATCTAGGAATTTACAGTAGGATTCAGGGTTTGAGGGTTGAGGGCTGACGCTCTAGAGGTTGATCGAAAAATCCTGCTTGGCTCTGCATGCCTACGACCCGGAGGTTGTTATGGTAGCAGTTTGCCCATCAACCGTACCGTCGTGAACTTCAAGCATTTGGGAGCCCAAACTGGATCTGGGCCTGATAGGATTGCCACCCATTTTCATGCAGCCAAAGTTTGATGGCAGGTGGGCTGCTAAGCCACACAAGTCTCGTCCAACCACTGTGAGACCTTGCCTTGAAATAAACTTCAAACCCTAAACCCTACACCCCAGATCTCTAAACCCTAGACCCTACACCCCAAATTGCCAAAGCCTGCAGCCTAAACCCTAAATAATTGTATTTGGGAGTCGCCACTTTGGCTAAGGCTTGCGTCCCATTGCTGTATCAACATCTTCGACGCTTTAACCTGATGGGTCTGAACCAGGAGTGATACGTTGGATACTAAACATCCAACATGACCCTTAGTACCCTAAACCTTGGGAATTATGGTATTATAGTATAGCATGCAGGATTTGCAGTAACAACCTAAACCCTAAGCCCTAGTATTGTCTGTCTGGCTTAGGCACATTAGGGCCTTTGGGTGTGACCACTTCATGAACATCATCTTTTCAGCTTTCAATGCAGAAGCGGAGCTATCGATCAAGGCCTTTCTTCGATGCTCCTCCGCATTCAGGTGCAATCAAGCAGGAACGAAAGACATGTTCGTTGCAGATTCTGATGGAGTTCTGAGGACATCACGACGTTGAAGAACATTCTGGTTAGACGTAATCTAGTTGGGTTCACGGCTAGGGGGGGCTGAGGGAACCCTTGGGTGATTTTTTCATACGGTTGATTGACAAAATCTTGCATAACCTCATCTAGCTAACCTGCACAAGTTCATGCAGGATTTTTGTGGATGAACACTATTGTCAAGAAGTCAAGCCTCCGATTGCGAGGCTTTTTATCCCCCATGGGGCTTCTCAAAAGCAATCCGTTTTGGGACCACCTCCTGCTGTGAGACTGACTTTCTGGAGGACTCTCCCCCACCTTGCCACTAGATGATGCAGCATTGTTTGTCACCCACGCGCTTAGACTATCTTGGGACGACCGAGGCATTGGAGGCTGCGATGGTACAGCTTGCAAGACTACAGTTCTCAACCCCCACCCAAACAATCGTAACAGTCGGCGCTAGGGTCTTAACTTCTTCTTACGTGTGCGAAGCACTGGTTTTCATTGAGGCGGTGGGATCCCGGCAAGACCTCTTCTGAGGATCTGCATGGAAGTCTTAAAGAAGACCTAGCAAGCAAGAAAGGAACTATGTTAAAAGTAGGCTGGCTTCTGATACAAAGGTCCAAAGTACGGCACGTGAAACTTGCAGACACCAGCCTCCTCCTCGCATGCTCCTTCTCCTCTTCCTTTGCTACCAATATAGACCCCAAAATACTATAATCCTTATTATTGGGACCCCCAAAATGGTACCCCTAATTTTGGGAAACCCCCACTTCAGAGGACTACTTTGATAAAGTCGGTCCTCGGAGTTGTAGGTGCGATACCTCCACTTCGGCAAGTTGGTCAAGCAGGGTGCCACAATCTAGAAGTTACTATATCAGTATATTACTATATTACTACATTAATATATTGCTATATGATTTTATTGCTATATGACTATATTACTTGTAGTGATCGAACCCTATTTCCATCCGAGCTTTGACATATCTTTCTTTGGGCTCATGGACATGGGTAGTCCATAGTTCAGGGAATGACTCTGGGACATGAGGCTTAAGTGGACTGCTATTTTCCAGTAGGCTAACAGGCGGCATGCAATTTGGTTCGGGAATCTTACGCATTGAGCTATTCTGCACATGGATGACACTATGAAATGCTCTAGGCTTTAGGGTTTAGCACACAGGGGTTATGATTTTGGCTGGACTTATATGCAAGTTTGTGAAAAGCTAAGTTCCAGGCGAGAGCATCCCACATGCAAGTGGATTCGCGGCAGCTCACACGCTGCCAAGCTTTCTACTTGTTGCTGGTTACTAATGAGTAGAAGCTTTTTGGTGGAATCAGGTAAGATTATGCGTATTCTTGTTGCATAAAATCTACTATACTCAAAGGGAGGATCTAATCCTACTCTATATTCTTGGGGAGGGTAGCATCCTCAAATAAAATGCTACTCAAATGACTGTTGCAGTCATGACCCAAAATAACAGTCAGCCTCATCAGCACAAGCATACGAATGAGACTAAGGGATCAATGTCATGAATTGAAAGCTCTTGATACACCGCTGGAGTGGTGGTTAAGGTAAATTGTTTTGTGGGGTTCGTTAGCTAACGATCTGAAATCCTGCACCTGAAAGAACCAATTCCACGGCTGATCTACAGGAGTATGGCATGTTTGCTGGATGTTTTCTCAAGTTTGCCTGTGGATGTGTTGGATTCATGTGAATCTACCGCGGATCAGAGACCTTTGGATCCGTCTATGGCTGCGACGGCCAGTGCCGGAAACGCGCTGCTACAGCATCAGGCAGTATGGCTACTTGATCAGAATTGTAGGGATTGAAATAGCTTACAGCAGCAATAACTTGAAACAATGTCAGAACAGTAGAAAGCAATTAGTAACACTAGCTGGCATCGCGACGACTGTGGGAGCTGCAACGATGATACTTACCCTCAAGACTCAAGATACTAGTCTTGGCAGTCTAGACCTCCCACGAGCTATAGTCAAAACTCCTTGAAGAAGGCTATGTAGAGGATTATATAAGGTTTAGGATATAGGGTGTAAACTGCTTAAAGGGGATTATATAGGGGACTATTATAGGGGTTAAGGGGATACTAAGAGTCTAGACTACAGCTCCTGTAGAAGCTGCAGAGAATGCAGTCCAAGAAACCATGTTTAGGACAGCGTCTCCTTAAGCCCGATGGCATTGCGGTAAGCCCTGAATCTAAAGTCCTTGAAAGCTTCGTGCGGCATAACTTTTATACCGTGAGTCCAAAGTCTTTAAGGACTTTGTGGGGTACAACTTATATAGCCTGAATCTAAAGTCTTTAAGGGCTTTGTGGGGTATGATTTTTCAGGACCCCAGGATTAAGGCCCCTACTAGGGGCCCATGGTTCCAACCTTAGACTGAAGCCTGACCCTGAAAACATAGGAGGAAGCAAGTTTAGGGTCCAGCGCCGTCGCCCAGCGAGCCAAACTTTCGCTCCAGTTCCTGGCGCGACCGTGCGGTTCGCTTACGCGGGGAGTGCATGGTGACAACTGCAGGGATCCATTGCCCAATGTCCCAAACCGCAGCCAGAATCCTCAAGGATCTTTAATATGGCCCCTGGACAAAAGCATCATGCGAAGTGCCTACAGATCACGACCCCCACCCTAGCAGCACGATGTTGAGTTTGGGTAGCTAGACCTCTTGACCGGAAGAGAGGACAACGCTTTGCGTTGAAAAAAAGCATAGCCAAGCCCTCTCACTAGCAGCACGAACCACACCAATCTGCAAAACTCTCTTTTCGGCCCTCACCGCAGCCCAAGTGGCGCAAACCGGGGCACGGAACTGCACGAGGAGGGGGGATCCTCAACCCCAACTATGGCCACTATGGCTCCAAAGAGTTCTTACGAGGTTGCTGCGAAGTCCTCGTCGTCACAAAGCTAGCACAATCGAGTTCAGCCAACAGGCCCGGAAAGCAAAGACATCTTCAGCAAGTCTGGCCTTTGAAGAAGCTTGGAAAGCCCACTGTAGGTCACAGAGCTCTGACAAGGATGCTGCTGCGACGACGAAGTGTATCGAGCTTGGACAACATGATAACTTCAGCGAGCAAAACAGCCTGCGGGGTTGGATAAGGAGCTTGCCAGCACGCCTAACATACATACAAGAAACCATCTTCACTGGGGACTCCGATGGAACCCAAGGACCCCCCCAGAAAATCCTGATGCAAGGCTCCCAGCAGACCGGTTTAAATCCAGAGCTGGATCTTGCACCATCGACGAATTTACAGCGTTCAAGCGTCCATGGCCTGATGCCGCAACCTTGCGCGTGGCCTTCCAGACTCTTCAGACCACCAAACTGGCGCAGCAAAGCCTTCAAAATAAGGCAAAAAGACCTGGCTCTCAGATTGGAACTCAAATCAAGCCATCCTACACTCAAGGATCTACTGGGGATACTTGTCCTCTTCCCTCTTAAGAGCCGGTCAGCAAAGGGCCCGCCCATGGCGGGCCGTGAATTCGGCTGTCTCAGCCGCGCGACTGACGCACGGCAAAACCCCCCCTGAGGCCGGTCGGCCTGGCACAATAAGTGTAGGGTTTAGGGTTAGGGGTTCAGGGTTCAGGGTTTGGGGTTTAGGGTTAGGGGTTTAGGGTTTAGGGTGACAGGGGCCTCAATATGGTGAATATGGGGAGTATGAGGAAATGACGAAAAACAAAATGGAAGCTTTTATTCAGGCTTGAGGGTTGGCCTAACAATAGAAGCTATGAGTGCACATATTTTATAGGGTTTGGGGGGATATCAGCCAATAGTCCCCATAGTAGGGGTACATGGGGTTTACAATAGAAGCTATCAGTGTAGGGTGTAGAGTTGACGGATCTTAGTTACCCCAAGAATTGAAAAAGAGAATGGACACCATTTAGGGTTTAAGCTTTAGGGTATTAGGACATTACCCCAATAACAAATCTAAGTTGAACATTTAAAGTTACCAGCAGAAAGACCTGAAACTCTTTTTGTACTTGAGCCACACACAAGTTGAGTATCAACACCCCCCACGCATCTTAGTGTCAACGGAGAGGCGT